>JAHXHD010001210.1:0-17793 GCA_019857685.1 Papiliotrema terrestris | reverse complement strand
CCCACGCACCGCATGGAAAAACCTCTGATTGACGTTGTGTCACCTCACATGTCCCCTGGCAGGCGCTGTTGCTTTGTCCTGAATCGCCTGCTCGTCCAACCGCCGGACCAGCATTCCAGGACTGAACACCTGGTCGGTTTATCCGCAACGTCGCTAGACCCAACCACTCGCGGTAGAGGGCGGTGGAGGGTTGGCATGTTTCATCCGCAATGTTTGAGCGAAAAAAGTCTTGGGATGGGCTATTTCCGCCAGCGTGCGTGCCGGCCGAAGGGGGTGCAGGGGACCTTCCGGGAAAACGATGCGGTGTCGCAGACGTCATGAATGCCTGCGAGTCCTGAATGAGATGCAGGAATGATGCCATCGGGAATGTGCGGGCGTCGGGGTGACTTGATGGGTGGACCTGGACGGGGTGAGGACCTTGGGAGGGAGAGACGAATGCCAGGATATCACTGACGCAAGACGAGGAACGAGGGTTGTTTGGCGATGGCAAATTCCTGAAACCACTGCGGAAAGTGCCGCTCGACCCTGCAAGTTCCATATCGGCATGGGGAGCGAAAGCTGGGTGCTTCGGGATATGAGGTGCAAACAGTGTGAGAAATCTGGGTAGATGCGGGAAAACCGTCTCCGAGGACTACTGTGAATCCCACGAAGGGCAGAGGAATCTCGCCGAGTGAGGGTGCTCAGCGGCGTCGGCTCGTCCGCGATCTGGCGCGCGATCAATCACCCTGAGTCTTCCCATGTCGTCGTGCGATTCTTGTGCTCGGCATCGCTGGCATAGTCTACGATCTATTCTATGAGAGGGCAGTCCATGGGTTTCACGTCGCGGGTGCTACGGACACAGCAAATCTTCTTGAGATAAGCACTGAGTCTAGTTAAAGTCGAGAACGCTGTTCCTTGGTTCCGTGGAAGGGACGGACTAGAACAGCCGTCGGCCGTCGACGAGACCGGGGTGATAGACGAGGTAAGTGACGGAGAAGAGCAGCTGCGGGTCAGCCTCTTGAGACTCGGCCCGCTTATCGCACATACCATCAAGGACGCGTCCATACCGATGAAAAGCTTCTGATCCGAGTATGAGCCGCCGGACCCGCCATCGAAGGTGAGAAGCTCGTCGGCTCGGTATACCGATCTGCCCGTCAGCTGACATTGACAGAGGCCAGCCGTTACGGTGTTAACTGGACTCACCGGACGAGAACAATCACGGTGGTAAACGCCATCACCAGGAGCATGGTCTTGTACAGCCTCATTGTTCCCCGTTTCCCCTGCCCAAAGATGAGATCCCCACCCACAGACTTGTAGCCCCTGGTACTCGATTGAACGACGCCATTGATGACCGGCTGACCTTCCGAGTTCCTGCTGACCCGGCTGCTGGGCTTGATGTGGTTCAAGGCGATCTCGTCGCTGCCGGGGGAGTTAGCGCCGCTGTCTTCTCGGCGTCGTGGGCGACGGCGGAAGGGTTTGGCGCAGCAAGTGAACGGGAGCAGGAGGTTGATAGAGCGGGCAGTGGGTCGGTCCGTATACAGTCTCCATGTCGCCTCCGCCAAGAAGGCGATGAAGATGGCAGAGACGATAACTGGGGTGAGCTCGGATGCGTCCAAGCAAGGGAGAATGTGCTCACTCTGCGCGATGACGCCGATGGCCATGATCCTTAGACCATTCTTCAAGCCTTCCGTATCGTCTGACCCGCCCGTCTGTCCTCCTCCGATGCCTTGGATGACCATGCAGATGACGTCGGCGATGGTGAACATGACTGAGAAGGACTTGGGCGTGACGGATGAGTACTGCGGGCTGCGTATAAGCGGAGGGCCGGAAAAACCTGCCAAATGCAGCAGGGAGAACGCACCCAATCGCTGCAATGGTCCTGTTGTCAGACCTACCCAATAATGGAGATACGACGAGCCGGTACGTACTTGGAAAGGAAGATGTAATTCGCGGCGGAGAAGAACGTCGGCCCGAACACGAGGCAAACGATCCTGCCATCAGCGACTTACGCGCCATGTAGTCGATGACCTGGGGGGCTGCTCACTGGATGATGAAGCCCTTTCCGCTGTCGGACCAGACCCCGCCCTGGTCGGGGTTCCACGTCGTGGCGATCACAGACCAGACCCGTCCGCCCCACTACAGCGTCAGCAATACCCAGAGGCAGAGGCCGCGAGCTGAACCGCTCACTCCGGCAGCTTCGACTGTGAGTTAGCTAGGCCTCGATTACACCTCGCATAGCAGGGAGCAGGAACCGAGTACAACACAAGGGCTATAAGACTTTACACCCACCAGCTGTTCCCACAGCGAGTGTCGCCAGGGTGAACCACCGACGCCAGTAGACGCCGAGCAGGACGTGCCCGACTTGACGTCAGCTGAATCCTCATTCATACTCTGATCCGAAGCGGCTCACTGAACGCTAGGCCGAACAAAGAGACGAATCCGCATGATCAGCCAGAAGGGCGACGAGACATCGTTCACACTCACATATATGCAGAAGCCTCGTTGACGAGGTACCTATACGCCCCGTAAGACACTTCTCCCGTGACGAGGTTGGCTGAACCGACGACGTTGTTGCATGCTATCGTAGCGTTGATCCCCGTTGTCGAGTTGAAGTAACGACCTAGCTATCAGTCTTAGATTTCAGACACTGGCCAGAAGCACCTACAGGCCATGATCCGTTCAAGTTCTGTTGCAACAACGGCGGGAGGCGTACTGGACCCAGGTCAAAGATGAAAGGGGGTGGGAATGTGGATGGCATCCAGGAGGTACTCTGGATAGACCTTATACCGCGAGTCGTCAAGGCTATGCAGGGAGCTCCGATGATTCATCTACATGCAACATGGCCGAAATCGCGGCGACCGAGAGGAGTTCCCATTCACCACAGGCGCCGTCAGGGGGGGCCATTCACGAGCGATGAGTGACTCGATGCTTTAAGAGCATCCTTCCTGGTGCTGCTCGCAGCATGCCTGACTCTCTCCGGTGCTTGACACAGAGTATCGCAGCGTGTACGTCTGCATCGAGAGACATGCCACGGCCCATGTTTCTGGGCGATCGAGTGAAAGCTGATGAAAGATATCCTTCGCCGGCGGCGTACCCTGCAGGTAGGGGCGGGGGGATGGGGTGTGATGGCCGAGAAAGGCTTGCCACTGCGGTGTAATCGGATGTAGGCGTGCGGCGAGCCCGGCTCGGCTTGGAGCCGCTGGATCATACGGAGATGGAGATGACCGACCTGGCAACATCTCCGGCGTCACAGTAAGCCCCAAGCTTCAAGTGTTCAAGCAGTCTCCTGGACAACCCTCTGCACCTGAAGACCTGGACATCCAGGCGCCGACTCTCTTGCATACGCCATTCATCACGTCAACGGAATCCCATTGGTGGTTCGTCGATCCGGTGTATGCCGACCCTCATCAGCAGCCGAGTCCGCCAGCTCCTCGCAACAACGATGCCAGACCCTAGTTGCCCACCACCTTGATTCCCTTGCGCCTCACATCCCACTTGAGCAAGAAATGGATCGCGACAAACAAGAACGTCATGGCGACCATGAAGCCCAAGTATAGCTTGGAGCCGATCTTCCAGTTCGGGGCCTGTTTGGCTGGGAACGCCACGAGCGGGAGGAACATGTTGGAGATGTACGCGATGGTCGTGCCTGTCGAGAAGAGGATCGTGCGTACTTCCGGCTCGCCTTGGAGGTGATTCGTCGCCCATGCGCAGAGGGTCATCATCGACGCGCTGCCATTAGATGACGAATCTGTGCGATTTCTTTCTCGATGCGATCAACGCCGGGCGGGGTGCTACTTACAAGCCAAAGAAGTTGAGGAAGTACCCTGCCATGTGCGCCCCGATGTTTGCGGGGCGGACGATCAGGATGACCTGCGAGGCGATGTTGATTGCTGAGTGGAGAAGCAAGAGCTCGAGTCGCCGCCCGGTTTGATCCGAGATCAGCGAGAATAGGATCTCGGTGACAAAGGCGATGGCTTGACCGCCGATCGGGATGTAGTTAAGCTGGCCGACCGTGCTGAAGTGAGTGAGGGCTCTGTGTTTGTGTCCGTTTGGGACATGGTAAGGCGAAGCAGCGCCACTCACAACCGTGGCTTGCCATCCGGCAGCTTGAGCGACTTCAGGTACAGGTTGAAGAACTGCGATGGGGTGGTGTTCCCGCCGAAAGGCCATGCGACTGGGATGTAAGCTTGAAGATCCGGCATGTTATAGCAAAGGCACGAGCTCGACTCACTCGCAAAGACCCAGAGCTTCCAGAAGGTGAAGGCTCGCAGGAACGTCTTGAGCGTGATCGGTCGTTGTTGAACCTTCTTGACTTTCTTCGACCGCAGAATGGCGGTCTCTGCCTGATCAGCAGGGAGCTCCCGCAATCACGAACGATTGCGCCACTCACCATAGTCCTGGGGCCGGAGGTACCACTTGGCGAGGGGGTTCGGTCTGTCGGGCTGGAATTTAGGAACCGACTTTGAGACATCGGCTAGCGCGCAACACTCACGTAGCCGGGGAGAGCAAAGTACGCGATGAGAGCAACGAAGATGGTGCAGACGCCCTGCCCGTCAGTCCCCGATCCTACCGGAAGAGCCAGGGGGACTCGCGTTGACAATGAAAGCCCACTGCCACCCGGTCCTCCCAAAGTGACCGTTCAGGTTGGTCGAGATCGCTCCCTGCAAGGCACCGGACAGCATGGCGCCCACGGGCTGGGCGACGTTGTACAGACTCATGCGCAAGGCGACCTCGTGCGGGAGGTACCACTGACTATGACTTAGTACGGGCCACCGCTCTTCCGGGGGTGACTCACCTGATGATGGTAAAGTATCCCGGCCAGGCGGAGCCCTCGAAGAGTCCGATCAGGAATCGCAGGCCGTACACCGTCTTGGCGTTGGTAGCGAGCGAGAGGCAGCAAGTGAGGATTCCCCAGATGAGCTCGCACGTGGGCAGCCACTTTCCGGGACCATAGTGCGATACGATCACACAGGAGGGGAACAGCATGATGATGTATCCGGCGCTGCGGGTAAGGGACGCACTCTGGACAGCAGCTGTCGGATGGCTTTGCTCACTTGAAGAACGTCGTGAACAGGTTGAGCTCGTTGCCGAACAGCGAGAGATCCTCCTTCATCCCACTGACATAGGCATTGCTCTGCCATCAGTGTCGCACTTTCGCCAACGGCGTTGACACTCACAATGTTCGTCTGGTCGAGGTACTTGAAAATGTAACCCAAGAAGCCGGCGAAGAGGAAGACGAGGTCCAATCGCCACACGAGCGCGCGTTCCGCCTTGCGGTCGATGTAGATCTCCTCCGAGGCGGTGTCGGACGTCGCTCCCGAGGGGATGTCAATCGACTTCTCATCGTTGGGGGATTCGGGCGCACCGGGCTCATCGCCCGGTACGGGCGGGTGCGTGGACGTGTGCGCGGAGACACCAACCGGTTCGGGGATCGTCGCCATCGCGGATTATTTTTGGGCGGATCAAGAGAATAGACAGCAACCCCGGACTGGTCCTAGCGGTATATATGCATCTGAGAGCCTGAGCCGTAGCAGTCTCCGTGAATGTGATAATTGCCCACTGTGCAACGCCAAGCTCGAGGGATCGAGCGGTGGTGTGATGAGAACGAGATGTTGCATCAACGGCCAGTCGCGATGGCGCCATGGAGCGAGATCGGTGCTACCTGGCAATTGTTCGGGACTCTCATTGATGTGCCTCCGACTCGGGAGGCACGAGCGGCATGGTGAAGGCGCAAGACGAGAGCGATACCGATAAGAGTCGTTCTTGTTGCATGGTGGATGTCGGGCAAGAGGCGGGAAGGCCTGGGCAGAGGCATTTCGGGCATAAGCGACAAGTGCAACCCTAGCACAATTCATGGCTATTCTGGTGTGCTTATTCTGACACCATCGAAGCTTGTTCTGGCGTCTTGAGCGCGCCAAGCAGTCCTTGGCCGCAAGTCCTTCGGATTTCAGGCGAACACCCGGGCCGGAGGCGTACGCCGAGTCCATCATGACTGTGGTAGCAGGGCAGCTGGCGTTGCCTGCAGATCCGGTGGTTCCTGGTGTTACGCCCGACTCACTGGCCCGGCTCATTGGGGTCGCATAGCGCAATACTTCGCCTTCCGAGGCACATCCATGCACGGGGCTTGTAGGCCTTTACCATACCGAGACACAGCGGACGGACGGTGCTGTGCCGGCTACGACAGGGGAATGATGGCGTGCTGGTGCGCTTGACGCATACGAGATTGCGTTATTCACCGAGCCGCCAATCTTTGAGCGAACTTACCAGATGTCGTGTAGACCAGAGCCCGCCCCCTCGGTGCCGTGCATGTGCCGCAGCTCCCAACAGACCGACCGGCAGACCGACCGGCTGCATGACCCTGCCCGACGAGCACGCATGACTCGTGCCAGAATAGCGAACGGCAGTGGGGAAGCGGCCCAACCCAGCGCGCGCATCTTATCACCCCACTCTGACTCGAAATGACGTGATCGGGCACACCCGGATCCACGCACCTTTGTCTGGAAAAGTTCTCCATACCCAGCCGACAATGTCCGCCATGCAGCGGCGGAACAGCAATCAGAAGCTGCACAAAGACATCGTCGTCCTCGTACCATCCCAGCAGGCCCACACGACCGAGAGCAGCTACCACGATGTCCACCTCTGAGCCGATCCCCTTGCCGCCGCTCACAAAGGTCGCTATCATCGGCGCGGGAGGCCCGTCGGGCATCTCCGCGCTAACGCAGCTGCTGGACAAGGGGGTGCGACCCGATCAGATACGCGCATACGAGGCGAGAAGCTCGGCCGGGGGTGTATGGCACTACGAGGAGGATGCAGGCATAGCGCAGACGGAATGGAGGAGCGATGGGAGGCTGGTACTGCGTACAGAGCAGGAGCGACTGGATCCGGGACGGAACGGGCCGACCGGTGAGTCCGGCGAGGAGTTCATCGAGCCGTGCTTTGTCCTCTATACGGTGCCCGGCGGGGAGAGTCATCGCGGGTGTGCATCCTGGAGGCCGCAGGGCCGTCTAGCTGGCGCGACCTCGGATCATAGCTGGTGGCACTGGACGCGATGCTCGTTGACAGGAGAAGCCAAGGCGACCCGACTGGACTGCAGGGCGCTAACATGCAGCCGTATACGACAAGCTGCACACGAACCTGCAACACACAGCCATGGCTTTCCGGGACCACCCGTTTCCCCCGGACACGCCCCCCTTCCCCAGTCACAAACAGATTGTGCAGTACCTCCAAGCGACAGTGAAGAAGCGCGACCTGGAGCCGCACATCTCGTTCTCGACTCTGGTCCGCGCCGTGTACTTCACGCCGGGATCGGACGACCCCGCCTCGAAATGGACCGTCGCGATCAGCAAGACGGTCGACGGAGAGCGTGTCGACTCGAGCGAGACGTTCAGCCACGTCGGTGAGCCATGGCACACCCCGGAAACTGGTCCCGCAAAGCTGATTACCGCAGTCGTCTGCAACGGGCACTACAACGAGCCGTTCGTTCCCGCCATTCCGGGCCTGCAGGGATTCTCGGGCAAGGTTCAGCACTCGCGCTGGTGGCGCTCTGCCAAGCGCATACGCGGGCAGAATGTGCTCGTCGTCGGCGGGCGGGCGAGCGGGTCGGATATAGCTCGCGAGACAGCTATCGATGACGAAGAGCGCGCTGCCGCTGGCGAGATCGTCGGACGGAGGATATACCAGAGTGTGCGGGTGAACGAGGCGCAGCCGAGTAGCCCCGAGGACTTTTGGGACAAGCGTAAGCCGTGGAGCAGCAGAATCGAGGTCGTCGGCGAAGTGGACAGGATCGAGGGGGAGAACATACAGCTTCGGGACGGGAGGGTGCTTGATGATGTCGACCTCATCATCTTTGGGACGGGGTATCTGTACTCGTGAGTGAAGACGGGACAGACTAGCCTCCTCGATGCGGGGCGAGACTGGCAGACCTATCTATTCGATTGTCCGCCTGCAGCTCACGGCAGATACCCGTTCTTCCCAAGCGACAAGGCGCCGTTCGACAGATACCCGGTCACCGACTCGCTCAGCCCCGCGGAGAGCCTGTTCCCGCAAGCCGGAGGACACACCATACGCAACCTGAACCATACCGACACTTTCTATGCTCCCGCCCCGACGCTGGCTTTCGTTGGATTGCGTATGTGGTTTTTTCGCGTACAGTGGCTTGCAACGCTGACTCGTAGATTACCTTGTACGTGACAGCAGGCCGAGAGGAGGAATGGTGTCCCCCGCTGACAACCAGAATAGCCCCTTCCCGCTCTCGGAGACCGTCTCGCGCCTCATCGCCCACTCATTCACGCGCCAGCTGATCCCTCCCCTCAAACCCCTCTTACGACAGACGGACAGGCCGGACGACCGGAATCTCGGTGCGCCCCAGGAATTCATCAACCAGGATAACTTCCTCGAGGCTATCGGCGAGGTGAGCGCGAGGCAGATGGTCGCCGTTCGTGCAGATTTCGATGCTGACGCTCAAGGGCGGCGAGGACAACTCGAGTCACGGCGGGTGGACGCGATACCCGGACGAGCTGCGCGAAGCGCGAATCAAGTCGCTCGAATACAGGAAGGAGGTTTTGGGATACTAGCCCGCATGACCTCGCAACAGAAACTAGATTGAGACGATACGTGGACGCCACGCCCGGGGGCCAATGGTCAAGCTAGCATTATGCATGTATCAATGGATACCAATAGATGCTTTGACTACAAACACTTCCTCTCTCTCTCACACACAATGAATGCTGCACCGACTCCCTTCTGCACCACGCCGATCGGACAATACTTTTGGTTGATGATGACGACGGAAAAGACTCGACGCGAGGCTTAGGTGCTGGTGAAGAGCATTCGGTAGATCCTCTTCCACCAAGGCGCCAATCGTCGCTCGGCCTTGTACTGCCTCATCTCCTCGACGGTGAGCCAAGACTTTCGGCCCGTGTCGAGGTCGATCTCGGTCGTCTTTCGGGGGAGGGTGCGCTTCCAGGCGTAGCCGATGACCCAGAAGGCGATCAGGATCGGGAAGGCGAGGTACGACAGGAAGAAGCCCTCGGCACGGGCGCTGCCGCTCTCGACTCCTCCCAGGGGGAAGAGACCGATGTAGAACTGAGCGATGAGGACGATGACGATGAGTCCGGCACCGAGCCACGAGCCCCAGACGCCGGCGATGGCGGTGAATGGCAGCTCCTCGACCGAGTGGCCCTGTATCTTCCACGCCTGCCTGAACCGGATGTGCGTGATGCAGATCGAGAGCCAGGTGAACAGGGTGGACAGACCAGACAGGGCAAGCAGCCAGTTGAACACGTCGTCTCCGACGTCGGCGAGGTTGACGTATGCGATGGGGCCAAAGAGCAGGATGGCAATGACCGAGTACAGCGGTCGGCCGGCCTTGTCGACGTACGTGAACATCTTGGGCGCGTATCCGGTCTCGGCGAGGGCGGTCAGGGTTCGGGAGCCGGCGTAGACACACGAGAGACCGATGGAGAGCACGGAGATGCAGATCGTGGCGTTAACGAGATGGTTCAGGCCGGAGATGTTGGCTCGGTCGAGGACGATGACGAAGGGCGAGACGTTGGCGCCGGAGCCGCCGAACAGATCGGGGTCGTCGTACGGGATGAGCAGGCCGATGATGGTGAGCGAAGTGATGTAGATGATGGTGATTCGCCAGAACGTGTTCTTGACCGCGGACGGGAGGGTCTTTCGCGGGTTGGGCGTCTCGGTCGCGGCGAGTCCGACGAGCTCGGTACCGGCGAACGAGAAGGCGGCGGTGACGAACATGGCGCAGACACCCTTGAAACCGTTGGCGAATGCTCCCGGGTTCTGCCAGTATCGGCCTCCGACATACGAGCCGTATTCTCCGCTGGCGGGACCGCCTCCGCAGATACACACGATACCGATCAAGATGAACATGATGACGACGGCGAGCTTCAGGCACGAGGACCAGAACTCTTCTTCGGCGTAGCCGAGTGTTCCGAGCGTGGCGAAGAAGATGATGAGCAGGAAGAAGATTGTGATCCAGACGCCGAGCGGCACCTTATCCGTCCAGTACTGGACGGTCGTGCCGGCCACGGTGATCTCGAGCGGGAGGACGACGGCCCATTGGAGGACGTAATTCCAGCCCATGGCGAACGCGAACGAGGGGTCGAGCATACGGGAAGCAAGGGTGTAGAAACCTCCAGAGACCGGGTAGATGATAGCCATTTCACCAAGAGCCTGGGTGACCATGATCAACATGACACCTGTGGGTCAGCGGACTGCCTCCCGGGAAGCGACCAGCCGATGCTCACCCATGATAATCCACGCCATGAGAACCGCGGCGGGACCTCCGTTCCCGAGCGACGCTCCCGAACCGACGAAAAGACCAGTACCGATGGATCCACCTGCGAGTCAGCGCCGTGTCACGCTTCGCCACTGGCGGCCACAGGACAGATAGATTCAGGTATATGTGGTCGAGAGGGGGGCGAGGGACTCGCGTACTCACCAACAGCAATCATCTGCAAATGCCTCGGCTTCATCTTCTGCTGCAGCAGCGGGTTGTCGTGCTGCAGGTACTCGGGGGGAATGTCACCGTGCGCAACCAGACCCCTCGTGGTACCGGGGGCGCGCTTGAAACTCTCGAAGTTGAGACCGATCCGCGTGAGCATCGATTCCTTGGACGGATCGTACGTGTCCTCGAGGTCGTGGCCGTCGGCCGCGCGCGCATGGTGGTCGACCCGCCCGTGGGCTGAGTAGACGCCGACGTCGTAACCGCCGCCCGTCACTTTCTTCTCCTCATCGCCCGTCGTGCTCGTCGGCACCGGCGACGGGTTCTTGTCGTAGGACATGGTGGTGAGTCCGGCTGCTGTACAGAGAGCACCGATGTGTGTGGATGGGTAGAGAGGGAGGCTTGGTGGTGTATCGACTCGCTCACGCGACACCAAGATGGGGAAATAGGTGGAGCGTTGAGGGCGAGCGAGCTGTATATGTACGTCCGATGCGGCAAGCGAACAGCCCACCTACCAACCCGGTCAACTGATCTCCCATACCGGTCGAGCGTCGTCCCAGGCCTTTTTTTCCCGCGCCCTGTCTCCACCCCCTTGGCCCATGGACGTGCGGGCGCTGCGCCAGGTCGGCGAGCGACCAATAGAGATAGCGGCCCGGATCATGTTTGGTTGTCGATCAAGGTGCAGTAACCGAGGGTGGGGGCCAGACTAAGATTCACCGCCAGTCGGTCCCTGACGATGTCACCATGTGGAGCCGGTGCGTAACCCAATGCCCAGGGCGCTATCGAACCGAGGTGATTGGCTGGTCTGTCGTGCGTATCTCTGCCAAGCCCTTGCGCGTTTACACAGAGACCCGTCCAAGACGCCCGCATCGTGTCTTGCGCCGCCGTCGACGCCCACGGCCCACGCTGTCCATCGTGGTGGGCAGTACGAGGGGCGTTTCGAAAACGCGAGCCCGCTCTATTCACCACGTTCTGATTCCATCCAGGGCACAGTGGGTAACTTTGCCTCAAACTGGCTTGCTATGACGGAGACGGAGACGGGGCCGGGCGCGCACGACCCAGGCAATGCAATTGGATTTGGCCCGGCGCAGACGCGGCAGCACTTCCCTACAGCTTATCTACGCGACTTGGCATGCCCCGCTAAAAGCGGATCGCCGCTGCGCACGCCAAGAGACGGGTGTGGGGTCGTAATGACGCACCATGCGGTGACCTATGCCGTTCCCTTGGCGATCCGGCAGTTTCCCCCACCACGGCAGGCGCGTGACCCAGGGGCCCACCAGGAAAAGGCGCCTCCGCCCCCCTCATTATGGCTCTTCTGTCCCGGCGGAAACAGAAACCAACAACGCTGGGCGATAACCGGATCGGGCGTTTACCCTCCTCTCGATCGCGGGCGTAAGGCGGGCAAGTACGTGTTCCAGAGCACCGGTCTTTGCCCGCGTGGGTCGTCTTCTTGGCACAAAGTCGCTCATGCCCTTCTGGTCGCTCACGACCCGTACGTTGGGCACAGGGGGTTCAGAGCAGCTGGTCTGGGCAGGGCGTCCTCGTGTTGTCGAGTCTTGGTATCAACGGTACCGTACCGCCGTGTCCGTGAAGCTCGGAGTGAGCGAGCGCTATGCATGCATCGAGGTCGTCCCTGCTGAGCGTGAGAAAGCAGCGAGGGCGTTTCGGGGCGGTTCCAGCGTCCCAGCGGTTTGTTTGCGTTGACGCCGGTCAGCCCTGGCGCAGTATGGATCGACAGGAGGGCGCCCGACCAGCGGCAGTCAGCCGCAGATGATGCAAGCACACCTGCGCTAGTGTCACCCCCGTTCACAGCGTTATCGTCCTCTTGTTTGACAGCTCCACCCCACGCCATTCAGCACCACCGTTTGCGACCGTATCACGACCCGCCTTCCTGTGGAGCAGATAAGAAGGCGTGCCGTGACGCAGCCATGCATCATCAAGCGAATAGAGCAGGGCAAGGGAGATAAGCCCCACCGCTTTCCTGCTGGTTTCGCTTGAAGCATCGTTCGGTCGGACCATGTCATGCGGGCCGCTCGCTTCTGTATCTATGCTTCTATTGAGCCTGGTGATTTGTTTGTTTACCCTGTGCGGCGTGAGATCTGCGAGCGAGCGCGCAGCGCAGGCTTGACCCTTTGGGCCGGATCGAGTGTGGATATCGGCCCTTCCTGGATCTGAGCCGGCTTCGTCGCTGCTTCTCGTTTAGACCAGCGTTCACCTTTCCAAAATCATCGCGCTATACACATGCATATCACAGTGAAGACGCGTACCTGGGCACCTACGGACCCACCTCAACTGCCGCGTCATTAGCCTCGTCGCTTTCCTCGGAATCACCAGCATCGCTCGGCGGGCCTTGGCGGAGGACCTGCAGGTACCCGGCCTCGCTTTGTCTGCCATCAGCGGAGCTACTCCCACTCGATCAGGAACGACTCACGCGATGGCGCAGATCGATCCATGACGGTACAACATGTCGTGGATGAAGTCGACCTCGTTGTCGATCACGGCGGCACCTCGACTTCAGCACGTGCGCCTGGCTATCCGGGCGCCCCTGGCAGCGGATGTATGCCACGAGAGAGGGCTGCGTCACTCACCGATCTCGTCTCCCGCTCTGCTGAGCTTCTTTGCCTCGCGCACCAGCACCCTGCCAATGATCGTCCAGAGCCTTTCCTCAGTCCTGACCCCAGTGAAGACTCGGTGCCATCACTCACACGTAGATGAATACACCCAAGTCGTTGACCTCCTGTCCGTCAGCAAATTGCTTCGCCAGGTCCTCCGCCGTCCCACGCCGTCTGGCACACCATCCCCATCACCACTCACCTCGTCGTCCAACAGCCTCATCACACCCACCAGACCCCTCGCAACGCCCACCGCCCGATCATTAGGCCTCGAATAGTCATTCGTGTCGTAAAGGAACATCTCCGCAACTCCCGTCATGAATTGCTGCGCGTCAGCGCCTCTCTCACGATCATCGACTGCTCACCAGATTCGAGGTCCGGCTCTGCACGACCTTCTTCCCGTTCCCGTCCCTCGCGAGACCGCGGTGGTCCTTCGGCAGCCCGCTGTTGAACCGCTTGATCGCGTCGTAAAGCTTCCGGACCTCGAGGTCTTCGGACGGGGTGCTCCTGTCGGAAGCGACCGACGCTGGTGGGCCGAACGCCGGAGACGCCTCTTCACGCACTGTCGAGATCGATAGGAGCCTGAACAGTCCTGGTGTACAGATCGCCCCGGGCAACGGGTCTTTGCCGTATAATTGATATTCCGAGGCGTAGTGCAGCAGAGTGATCGCACGTATGACATGCCCGCTGCAGTCAGCTTTGCGCATCCCTCAGCGACCAGAGCAAACGAGAGCCGCGAGCTCGCTCACATATCCGTTGCGCTCGTGTTGGGCTTCTGTGGATCGAAGATGTCGGCGAGGTACTCGTCCTCTGCCAGCTCGCCCTGATCTCAGCTCCAGCCCCTGCTGCCGCAGCTTCTCGTCAAGCGACCAGCTCACCGTCTCGTACTCGTACCACGGCCGAGGTAGCGGCGTGCAGATGCGCCCGACGTCGAGCGTTCCAGGAACGGACGTCGCTATGGACGCCGCAGTGTCCAGGATGAACACCGACCAGCTCGCGTGGTCAGCAGGCGCACGACGGCAGAGTATAAGCAGCCACGGACGGCGCTTACAAGGCATAGATCCTGTCCGCCATGTCGATCAGATCCTCCGCAGGCTTGACGACCGGACCCCTCCGACGCCTCACATGGGGTATCTGCTCCTTCAATGCCTTGTTGCTGGTGATCTTGTCCAGATTGCAGGCATATGCCATCCTGTCGTAAGCTACTCATCCGACTCGTAAGGGTCACGCAGCCCACCTCACTGCGATAGCCGTCATGGCGGTAGCCCGGATATCAGCTCGACAACCAGAGCAGAACATGGAGCCAGCTTACACTGCCCTCTCGCGTAGCGCCGCTGTAGTGCCAGTTCGCCAGCAGTGTCGCTGCTCGAAGCAGATCAAGGAGGATGAGCGGCATTTTGCGCTGGAACTTGAGCGCGTCGGCGATAGCGGCTTCGGTTCGTTCTCGGAATACTTTCTCTTGCGCTCGCACGGACGTGATGGGGGACCTGCGGCAGACAACGAGACACTGGCGTGAGCGGGTGCGGCAGATGTGCAACGACGAAGGCCGCCGAGCTTACCATCGCGTCACGCAGACTCGCGTGAGGTCGTTGATCGGGGTCCGGATCGGCAAGACGAGCGTAGAACCTCGAGATGTTCATCTCAAGCCCAGAGACCCGCTGGTGCGCAAAGTACAGGCGGAAGCTGTCATCAACGAAAGATCGTCCTCGGGGATGAACCGTGTGGGATTGTTTGCACTCACCAGTGCTCCTGCACCGATAGTCCATCCAGCCTGGGCTCAGGCGGCGCGCCCATCAACTCCGGCAAGAACAGCCAGCTCAAGTCGATCCCTTCCAACGACGGCATCGTCTGTTCCATCGACCCATCTTCGAAAGCCCCCGCAGTAGGCACGAACGTTCCCATGACAGCTGCTGTATATGGGCCGACGAGCGCGCTGTGGTCGCCAGTCGTGTACGATTCGAAGATGGCCGATGACTGGGTTGTGGGCGTGACTTGAGCTGGGGTGTGTTGCGATTGGTGTGATTGCGTGATCGCGCCGGAAGGCGAGGTTGAAAGGTACGAGGGATGCATGGACGTCGGAGTGGATGACGGGACGGCCGGAGTATGTGCCGAGATCACTGCTGGGGTTGAGGCATGTCTCGAAGCGCTGGTTGGGGTATAGGCGGCGGCGTAAGGGGAGTGAGCAACGCTGGGTCGATGGCCATGCCGACGCGCTGCTGTTCAGCTCCAGGCCTGAGTTTGCAAGAGTAGCTCACTAGGACCTGGAGTGGACCGCTGAACGGGCGGGAGGCGCGCTGCCGCTGCGCTGGTCGTCGTCGTCGTCGAGGGGTACGAGCAGGTCCTGGACCTGATCTTGCAGTTCTCGCATATAGGCTTCTCGGCGCCGCACCGCTGCAGGTGAGCGGGGCGGGGTCCAGGCGGCCGAGCACACGACGTGCGCGCGAGACGTACCACTTTGCGCGCCTTGCAGGGGATGCACGCTGCATTGCTGTGGGTCAGACAACTGGGTCAACGGGCAAAGACGTGTCGCAACTCGCCGAGCTAGAGGTCCTGCCGTAAGCTGCTCTGGCCGCTGGACGCCCAGCGGTGCCGACCCACTCACTCAGACTGTCACCGTAGGGGTCCATGGTGTATGCTGATGTCCATGCTCATCGGGCTACAGTGCAAGGATGGAGCACAACGGACAAAGGAAGGGTATGACATGCATGGGCTGGTTGAGTCGATGTTGGACGACCAATGCACCGCCCTCGGCCACTGCTCACAGGTCGAACGATGCCCGAGCTCGCCGGGAGGATCTCACCCTAGTGCCATTACAAAGGACCTGCGGATCTGTAATCCCACTGACTCGCAACTTGATAATCACGTTCTATTCTCGTGTCCGATGCCGTGTCCGCGCCCGCGCTCGCGACCGCTTGTGTACAATGCACATGCATGCCCCTATTGCAAGCTGATGGCCATCCCACCGTCGACGAGCAGACCCGTACCGTTGACGTACCGGGCCAGCTTGGACAGCATGAAGATGACCGGGTCGGCGACTTCGTCCGGGCTGCCCAGCTTACCAAGCGGGACCCGTCGCTCCTGGTCCCCGCGGATCGTCTGATCCGTGAGGTGCTGCTCATTCATGGGCGTGACGATCGTCCCTGCCGTCAGCGACGCCGTTCACATCGCATCTGCAGTGCAGCGCATCGCAGCGCGTCGCTGCGCCCTGGGCCCGCGCGCAAGTACTCACCGGGCATGATGCTGTTGCACCTGATCTTGTACGGCCCCAGCGCAATCGCGCAGCTCTCCATCAGGCTCTTCACACCCGCCTTGGTCGGCGTGTAATGGCACTGCTCCCCTCCGCCCATGATCGCCGAGATGCTGCTTATGCCGACGATGCTGCCCCGCTCGCCGTCCACCGGCTCCTGCTTGACCATCTGCTGCGCAACCGCCTGGGTGAGGAAGAACGCGCCGTTGAGGTTGACCGCTTGCGTCTTGAGATACAGCTCGGCGGGGAGCGTGAGCAAGGGGTGGAACGTGCAGATGCCGGCGTTGGAGACGAGCGAGTCGATCCGGGAGAATGTCTGGACGGCGACGTCGACGATCTGGCGTGAGTGGGCGATTGCGGATGCCAAGCATGCAGGACGTGGACAACGCGGAAGAGCTGCAGCCGCGCTCTGGGGCAGGATGGTGGCCATGGCGGGGTCACGCTCACCTTGGTCGACGTCGCGTTGTCGCTGATGTCCCCCTCGACCACGACGTGCTTCGCTCCGATTTCCTTTATCCGCTCCTCGACTTCGTTCATCTCCTTGGACGTCGGCCCGCCCAGGTGGTGCAGGACCAGCTGTGCGCCGTTCTTGGCAGCAGCTGCGACTCAGTGCGTCCCCTCTCCATCGGCCTCAGCAAACCCACCGATCGCGGTCGCGCGCCCGATACCCGTCGCCGCGCCGGTGATGACGACCGTCTTCCCAACTAGCAATCCGTACGACATGGTGATGGTGCTCCTCGGTCTGCCTCCCGACTGGATGGTATACCTGTAGCCTTTATGTACACGTCGCCTGCTGCTGGATGCGTATATGGGATGTACAGCAACGGCCGAATGGGCAGAATAGCCTGCGGTACACCGGGCAAGCACCTGGACCGACCCGTGTTTCGGCGCATCTTTGTCCCGGACCATCTTTGTGCCGAGCTCACCGTAGTCCGCCGGACCGAGTTCACCCCGGCCACCATTTCCCCCGCCTCCCAGCGCACATAAAGCGAGAGCCGAAGCATGGCAGGGGTCTATACTTGCATCGCGCGTGTCTCTGTCATACTTTGTTCCACCCGCACACATCGCTCAACATGCCCAAGACTTGGCCTACTATCGTGAGTCCACCCGGGTCGCGCCACGCCGCGCTGGCCCCGGCCTTGAGTGAGCCCGCGCTGACTCGCAGGCAAAGCTCGAGACGTTCATCCCGTCCGCTCATGGCTCCGGAGGAGACTACCACCGGTGCGTACACGTCTTGCAGCTGCTTGATCGTCATTCTGACCCTGCAGACAAGGTGCTGAGCACTGGAGTGAGTCGGCCCGTCCTGACCAGCACCTTGACGCCTTGTCTCCGATTCTGCACGTCTCGCTTGATCCCGATTTTGTGACATTGTCAGCCTTCTTCCCTCCTCCTGTCACGGGACAGTAGTCCAGGACCGCTACCCCGCTGTCTTTCGGCCCGCTGCAGCCGGGACCATCTGGCACGGGATCTCCCCAAGTCGCCCTCCCAAACCC
>JAHXHD010001209.1:0-21047 GCA_019857685.1 Papiliotrema terrestris | reverse complement strand
CCTGCTAGCCAGCGTTGCACACCCACCGTCGCTCGCCCGTGACCCACCCTCGCCCGTCCGTCGTCCCTTGGCTCATCGCGATCGACCCGCACTCACACCTTCATCTTCTTTCACCCGTCAAGACCATCTTCTTCGAACAAAACAAAATGGTGCGCTAGATTTTCACCTTATTCACGCCGGTAGGCAGTCCCCAGAGAGGCGCTTTGCTCGTCGCAGGTTTCCTCACCCCCTCTTGTCGCCCCGCAGGCGAGCGAAAACCCTCTTCGTTCGTTTGGCGCGCTGGGAGACGGACGGAAAAATCTGCGATATCGGCGGAGCCTCGTCGTCGAGTCTTTCCAGACAGCACGGCGTGTGCGATGAACCCGATACGTCCGGTCAGATGCATCCTGGGCCGCCTTCCCAGGTAAATCTTGATCCGGACGGAGCATGCTGCGGCTGTTCAAACTCGTTTTGACAGCCTTAGAGCCGCTGGGAATGCCTACTACTCCTTCTCCCGAAGTGAACATTAGGCTTACCACGTCTCAATGACCCTTGCAGCCCAAAGCCGCTAAAGGAAAGTCCAAGCCCGCCTCGGCGCCGTGTGAGTACAAGTTTTGGAGTCTACGAGTCGGGCCGAGCTGACCCCCAGACGGCACCAAGAAGACGTCCAAGCCGGCGCAGAACCCCCTCTTCGAGAAGAGGCCCAAGTCGTTCGGCATCGGTGGTGACCTCCCCCCCAAGGCCGACTTGACCCGATTCGTCAAGTGGCCCGAGTACGTCCGACTCCAGCGACAAAAGGTCATCCTCCACCAGCGATTGAAGGTGAGTTGCGTGGCCATTTTCTTCACACCCCGTTCACATATCCCATACTCGCGCTCGCTCGACGCTGACATCTAGGTCCCCCCTGCGATCGCCCAGTTCTCGCACACCCTCGACAAGAACACCGCCACCCAGCTCTTCCAGCTCCTCAACAAGTACAAGCCCGAGTCCACCCAGGAGAAGAAGGCTCGTCTCCTGTCCGAGGCTGAGAAGCGAGAGAAGGAGGGCGACAAGGCCACGACCAAGGACTCGAAGAAGCCCGTCTTCGCCAAGTACGGTCTCAACCACGTCGTCGCCCTCGTCGAGGCCAAGAAGGCCCAGCTCGTCGTGATCGCCGACGACGTCGACCCCATCGAGCTCGTCGTCTTCCTGCCCGCCCTCTGCCGAAAGATGGGTGTCCCATACGTCATCGTCAAGGGCAAGGCCCGTCTCGGTGTTGTCACCGGCAAGAAGACCTCGGCCGTCGTTGCCATCGACGACGTCCGATCCGAGGACCAGCAGGCCCTCGCCAACCTCGTCTCGGCCGCCAAGGCCAACTACCTCGAGAAGTCCGAGGAGGCCCGACGAACTTGGGGTGGAGGAGTCCGAGGCAACAAGTCGATTGCCAAGCTCAGGAAGCGAGCCAGGGCTCTCGGCCAGGACGCCAAGAAGATCGACCTCAGCCTGTAAGGCGGGGGAAGATGGAGACGAGGGTTTCATGCAGATACATAGTTGTGGATGCTGCTCTACGGGCATGTATGATAGGTTTCACGATCTGTCATGGTGTTCCGTAACATCGGTGCTGTGTCGTGCTACGGCTGGAGTCAACGGCCATTCACTGGCAACTGCAGCGCTCTGGCTAAGATCGTATCTCATCGCCCATGCTCGCGTCGATCTGATCTGATCTCCTTGTACGTTGGGCGGGACTGTACTTTGATCAGTTGCCTGCCGAACCCCTCGACCGAGCATACGCGAGCTTGCGCGACGGCGCGACGCAGAAGTGCGATCATGCGCCAACGGACCAATGAGAAGTGCCACGAAAAGTCACCAGCGCACAGATCGGCCCTCGCCGCCACTGCCCATCGTCTCACCCCCACCACGCGCACTCACACACCGACACCGATTGACTTTGCATCGTGGACACGCAGGGCCTGCATACTCGGATACATATCCTCTTGACCTGCCCGCTCGATCTCACGACCCGCACGACGACGACGATACCCTGAACACCAGCCCAACATGGCCTCGACGATCCCGGACGCGGCGCAGCAGCCCCAGAGCAACGGCGAGACGCTCGCGAAGAAGGAGGAGGGAAGCCCGTACACCCTCGAGGGACTGCAGGCCCACAACACGAGAGAGAGCTTCTGGATGCTGTTGCACGATAAGGTGTACGATGTGTCCAAGTTCTTGGACGAGGTGAGTCAAGTGGCGGTCGTGGGTGCGGCGTGCGGGGAGAGGCGGGCTGTTATGATGGGACGGTGTTGTGCGCAACATGCAGCGCGATCGACGTGAAATGCAGCGAGACAGACATTGGTCTGACTGGTGGTTTGGCTGGGAGGCATGGGGCTGTTAGGGTCCGTCTGAACTCGCGCTGACTGTAGCACCCGGGAGGAGATGAGGTCATGCTGGAAGAGGCCGGTATGTGTCGATCAGTCCCTCACAATCTCCCTTTGTCTATTTTTGCCCGTCTCCGCGATGGCATCACGGGCACACGCGATGGGCACCATGTGTTCGTGCGTGCAGCTGCTGACTGGCAGGCAAGGACGCAACGGAGGCGTTCGAGGACGTCGGACACTCGGACGAGGCTCGAGCGATGCTGGCCAAGATGTACCTCGGCGACTTTGAGGGCGAGGTGGGTGTCGCGACGTGATCGCTCCTCGGGCGGCAACGCTGGGGGATGAGGAGCCAGAATCGGAGCTTTTGCTGATTGCAGAAATCGACCAAGGCCAAGAAGGCCGTCGCTGCCAAATCGTCCTCGTCCTCGTCTTCCTCATCAGGGTACGTGACCAGACTCTGTCCCCGCATGTTTCAGTCCCCCACAGCAATCCATCATCGCATGACATTGGCCCATTGGCCCTTTGCAACTTCATCCCCTGCCTCCTTGCCCCGCGCAGAGTGCCCGCTTGGCGACGCGAGCTGATCAGCAGCTTCCCCGTCTGGACCATCCCCGCCGCGCTGTTCTTCGCGTACCTCGCCTGGCGCATGTTCCTGGCCTAGGCTCGTCACTCCAGACTGTCTGGCCCAGGAGATGGCAGGGAGGAGCAAGGCGCATATATAGAGCGTATGAGTATAAGGCGGGCGTGATCTCACGGCGGTGCGAAGCGTCGCGGTTCAGAGAGCGCGATGGTGATAGTCTGTGGGAAGGAAAGGTAGAGGCCCAGTGCCGGAGCATCAGTTCGAGTTGGACCATCGTTTTTCCTAGACTCTATTCCGCGGGTCATTGTGTATAGCATGCATTCTGTCGTGGGCAGATTGTTGGTGTACGGTGCGGTGGAAGGGCACGAGCTGTGGCCAAGTTGTGCCGCATCGCATCGATCTGAGCGTATCCAGGTACGAAGCATTACGCATTATAGAACATCGAACACTGATACGCTCTACGCGCGACCGAGTTCCCCGTCCGGGCCTTAGTGTCATTACCGATGCTCCCCAAGGGCCGCGTTCACACGCTTGAACACTACGTCGAGCGCTTCGTCGCTGCCGCCGCCGCCGCCGCCACGGTCGCGGCCGTCACAGCCCCCTCACCCAGCGTCCACGCCCTCCTGATGAGATCATCATGCTCCGCCTCTCCCCATCCCATGCCCCTCCCGACCCGATCCCGATCCAGTACGAACAGCGCGTCCTTGATCGTGATCGCCCGATCGTCGCTGACCGTCTTCTCCACGCCGTTGTTGATCGCAACGACGACCTGCCGGCGCGTCGGTTCCGTCAACTTGATCCTCTTCCCCGCCGCAGGCGTGCCCGCCCTCGATCGCCCGGCCAGTCCATCCCTGTTCGGCGTCGCGCCGCCCGACCCGGGCGTGCCCTCACGCGTGGCCTGGCCGGACGTCTCCGGCTCGCGCTTCACATACCCGTCCCCCTTCTCGTCCCCGCCATCGCCTTCAGCGGTATCCGCGGCAGGCGCCGCTTTCCGTTTCTTCCCGCCCTTCTTCCCGAGCGGACTGGGCTGGCTCGGCATCGTCTGCATCCACGAGTACTGCTTCTTCGTTCCAAACGCCTGCCGCATCGCCGTCTGGTTCGACATCTTGTGCTGCGCCTCGGTGCTGTGCTCCTTCTTCTTTGCGGTCGACTTCTTCGGTTTCGGCGTCACGCCCCCGAAGACGGGTCCGGCGGGCGTGGACGGCGCGGCGGTGCTGGGAGGGGCGAACGCACCGGGGCCAGGAGTCCCGGGCGTGCCCGGGGCAGGCAGGGCAATCGAGTCGCTGGTGGGAATGGAGACGGTCCGCGCCGCGACGTCCTTCTCCTTTTGGATCCGATGCATCCGGTCCTGCCGGAACGCCTGCTCGCTCGCCTTGAGCTGCGCGTTCATCGCTTGCATGAGCGCCAGCGGGTCAGACGTGGCGGTATGGGACCACATTGGCTTGCCGTTGCGGACGGGTGCGGGTCGTGTGTGAGTCGAGGTTGTGCGATGCACCTGGGCGGATAGGGTGGATGTGAGGAGCGAGCGCAGGTGCGATTCGGCGGAGAGCGCGAGGTAGTGTAGCGCTTCTTCGTCGAACTGGATGGATCTGTCGGCGGCTGCGGTTAGAGGAAGGCTCGGGCATGAGCAGAAGGGACAGGGGAGCCAGGTACACAGGGTAGTAAACAGAGGGTGAGGACAGGACACGAGTGAGAGGATACAGGCAAGGGCTGAAGAAGGGTACAGCAAGAGCCGTACGGAAGGGATCGATCCGGGATCAAGGAGACGCGCAACGCACAGAGCTTGGCCAGTTGTTGCCGGATCACATCGACAGGCATAAGAGTCGCCTTCTCGCGGTCATTCGGTCGACCCGATACAGCGGCTTTACCAATATTGAGCCGACGCGCCGCATCCTCCTCGGCCTAGAGTCAGCATGCGGTCGTAATATCTGTAGGCCTGCGCACGCGGAGATCCAGAGCCGGACGGTCTACAGTCGGTCTCGCCTTGACCGGCGAGCCCAGTCGCGGTGGTGCTGAAGCTTGAGCGGGGGCAGTCGATGCTGATTGTTGCGGTGGCTGCTGTTGCGACGATGGTCCTGTCGCTGTCGGCTCGGTCTGTCCAGGCAGGGCGAGGGTGGGTTTCGGCGGTGTCCGTACTGATGGTGCCACTGTCGGGGTGGGGAACGACAGCGTCGACATTGTAACGGTGTGAGCAGAGGCAAGGGTATGCAGCACTGTAAGGAGTAGCGAGCAACAAGTCAGTCCGGTCACTCTGATCAACGCGGGTCATCAAGCGCACAATAGGCGCACCGGAAGGCGCGCGTAGACTGGACCATTCCCGCAGGCCTAGTGAGGCGGTGAGCTCCGCCCCCGAACGCGTCGTCCCCTCGCTCCGCGCTCGTAGCTCGCTCGCAATGTTGTTCATTTTCTCCCTCGATCGTCCTGTCATCCTACCATCCATCCTCAAGGCTGCCACAATGGTGCGTCTCAGTCTGATTCTCATGCAGATGTTACTGCTCCCCTCAAAGGCGTCTGAGAAAACCCCGGCTGACCCGCAGAACCCCCTGCTGGCAGCATCAAACGCGACCAACCCGCCTCACGCGGCCAGCGCGAGCGGATCGAATAACGACGACGATAAGCTCAGTGACTACGTCCCGGACAGTCGGGATTTGTCCGTCTCTCGAGCGGTGAGCTGGTGCCCTGCACATCATCTGGCCGCGTTTTCGCATGCAGCTTGATGGAGGATCAGGCGGTCCGGCTCCGCTCGTTGAAGCGGAGTGGAGGCGGGAGAAAGACATGGGGTGAATCAGCGCTGACTCCAGCCCTCTGTCGGAGCGTCCGACGCCGCCCCGAGGCATATCAACACGGCGCCGCAGAGCGAGGACAGCGATGCGGATCTAAGCGACGATGAGCTGCTGGACGAGGAGGACCTGGTCGGGGATTCGGTGAGTGCATGCTGTGATACCGCTTCAAAGCCACGTGTCTAGCGCGACCGGTGCTGGAGATACCAGGGACATTACTTCGGATCATGGGAAGCTTGCTGACAGCAGTCTAAGACGGTGACGCCCTCGGCGAAGAAACGGAAGGACGAGGCTTCGGCAAGGAAAGCCCAGAAGGACGCGAGGAAGGAGAACGTCGCCGAGATCTCGAAGAAGCGCAGCGCGATGGAGCAGGCCAAGGTGAGTGGACAGACGAAAGGTTCTCAAGGGCCTCGCGCTCATTGCAGCTCGCCGACTCGATGAAGCGGTTCAACTACCTCCTCGGCCAGACGGAGCTGTTTCAGCATTTCGTTGATCTCAAGGTGAGCCGGGGCGGTATTGCGCTTGTGTAGAAAGGCTGATATCAGCGACAACGAGAGCCCGAGTTCGCCAAGATGCTCGACGAGCAGATCGCTTCGCAGAACGCCAAGAAGGGCAAGAAGGCCGCGTAAGCCGGGTCAGGCTCTGCTGAGTGACGAGCTTACGGCAGGGACAACCGACACCGCAAGTCCGAGAAGGAGGAGGATGAGGAGCTGTTGAAGGAGGAAGAGGCGGAAGACGAGGCATTGGTGTTTGAGGAGTCCCCGCCTTGTAAGCTCGCACACCCGGCTTCGACGCGGCGCAAGCTGATGGGCAGTCGTGAAGGGCGGCAAGATGAGAGACTACCAGGTCCAGGGTCTGAACTGGATGGCATCGCTGCACCATAACGGTATCAACGGTATCCTTGCAGACGAGATGGTGAGCTGGAGTGTCTGCCTGCGGTCCAGCTCTAACGCGCAGGGTCTCGGTAAGACGCTGCAGACGATCTCGTTCCTTGGATACCTCAAGTTCCACCGCGATATTCCCGGGCCGCACCTTATCGTCGTTCCCAAGTCGACGCTGGACAACTGGAACCGAGAAGTGCACAAATGGGTGCCGGGCTTCCGAACGGCGGTGCTGTCGGGGACGAAGGAGGAGCGGGTGAGCTGGCCGGAACGACATTCAAGGCATGAGCTCACGCCCAGGCGGAGCAAATCAACGACGTCATCCTCACGCAAAACTTTGACATCCTCATCACCTCTTACGAGCTCTGTATCCGGGAGAAGTCGACGCTCAAAAAGTTCTCGTGGGAGTACATCATCATCGACGAGGCGCACCGTATCAAGAATGTCGACTCGCTCCTTAGTCAGATCATCCGGATGTTCACGTCGCGGGGCAGGCTGTTGATCACGGGCACGCCGCTACAGAACAACCTCCACGAGCTGTGGGCGCTGTTGAACTTTATCCTCCCGGACGTGTTCTCGTCCAGGTGAGTACGCGCACAGCAGAGTTCACACATCGCGGAGGTTTGGGATAGCGCTGACGGCAGCGAGGACTTCGATGCGTGGTTCAGCACGAAAGACCAGTCCGAGCCCGATGCGGTCGTCAAGCAGCTGCACAAGGTTCTCCGGCCGTTCCTGCTCCGACGAGTCAAGGCGGACGTGGAGCACTCGCTGCTGCCGAAGAAGGAGATCAACCTGTACGTCGGTATGACGGAGATGCAGAGGAAGTGGTACCGGATGCTGTTGGAGAAGGACATCGATGCGGTCAACGGTGAGCTAGCCGAAGCGAGAGTACTCTTGAGCTCATGCCAGGTGCGACGGGCAAGAAGGAGGGCAAGACGAGGTTGCTGAACATTGTGATGCAGCTGCGAAAGTGCTGTAACCACCCTTACCGTGAGCTGGCGTCTTCAAGTGTACGTTGCGATGAGCTGACAGGCAGTGTTCGATGGCGCTGTGAGCTACTGTCCACGGATTGTCGTCAAAGCTTACGTGTAGGAGCCGGGACCGCCATTCACTACGGATGAGCACCTCATCGACAACGCCGGAAAGATGGCTGTCCTTGACAAACTGCTCAAATCGATGAAGGCGAAGGGATCGCGTGTGCTCATCTTCTCGCAGATGAGTCGTGTGCTGGATATCCTGGAGGACTACTGTCAATTCCGAGGGCACCGTAAGTCCCGCATGGACTGGACGCATCTTGGTCTAGCTCACGCCGCAGAATACTGCCGAATCGACGGAAACACTGCACACGAGGACCGTATCAACGCCATCGACGAGTACAACGCGCCAGGCAGCGAGAAGTTTGTCTTTTTGTTGACGACGCGAGCGGGTGGATTGGGTATCAACCTTGTTACGGCGGACATTGTTGTCCTGTTCGACTCTGACTGGTACGCTATTCTGTCAGGGACCAGCGCCCTAGCTTACGCCAGGAACCCGCAGGCCGATCTGCAGGCGATGGACCGTGCGCACCGAATCGGACAGACCAAGCAGGTCTACGTGTTCAGGTTCATCACTGGAGTGCGTTCTCAAGTGGTGACTGGCTGCAGCGCTGACGGCAGGACTCCATGGAGGAGCGAGTGCTTGAGCGGGCCACGCAGAAGCTCAAGCTGGACCAGCTTGTCATTCAGGAGGGACGTACGCAGCAAGCTGCCAAGGGTGAGGCTGGTAGTTCCGAGCAGATCGACGGTGCGGCTGACATCAGTCGGGTCGAACAAGGACGAGCTGCTCGACATGATCCAGCACGGCGCGGAGAAGATTATCAACACGTCGCAGTCAATGATGATCGACGACGACATCGACGAGATCATCCGTCGGGGAGAGGAGAAGACCGCGGAGCTCAACTCAAAGTACAAGGACCTCGACCTGGACGCGCTCAACAATTTCAAGTCGGAGAGCCTGGTCAACCAGTGGGAGGGCGAGGACTACACTGGTAAACGCAAGAACATGATCTGGATCGAGCCGGCCAAGCGGGAGCGCAAGGGCAACTACTCGATCGACCAGTACTACAGGGACAACCTGAAGACGGGCGGGTCGTCTGCGCCCAAGACGGACAAGCCGAAGGTCGTCCGGGGTCCGAAGCAAGTCCAGATCAACGACTTCCAGTTCTACCCGCCCAGGTTGGCCGAACTGCAGAACAGGGAGTTTGACGCGCACCAGGTGAGTCGACCATGGCTCAGAGGCCGATGCGGATCACGCTGATGGTAGAAATCGATCGGATACAAGGTCGAGAGCCGCGAGCCGGAGGAGGGCGAGACGGCTGAGCAGGTCGAGGCGGAGCGGGCGGAGGAGCAGGCCCGGATCGATAATGGTCAGCTAGGCTGAGCTTTGCGGCGCGATAAGCTGACGGGCAGCCGAACCTTTGACGGAGGAAGAGCTGGCGGAGAAGGAGGCGCTCACGGGCGAAGGCTTTGCAGACTGGCAGAGACGTCACTTCCAAAATTTCATCAAGGCCTTGGAGCGGTATGGCCGGGACCACCTGGACCGCGTCGCGGCGGAGGTGGCGGACAAGTCGGAGGAGGAGGTGCGCGAGTATGCCAAGGTGTTCTTTGAGCGGTATAAGGAGCTCAAGGGTTGGTGATCGGCTTCTGCACGGCTCTCCAGCGCGAGGCGAGCAACGAGTCAGGGCTGACTGCAGACGCCGACCGACACATGGAACGTATTGAGGCCGGCGAGGCGAAACGCCGCGAACAGTCTGAACGGATCGACGCGCTCCACAAGAAGATCCGCTCGTGCACGTACCCGATGCAGGAGCTCAAAATCCAGTATGGCCAGAACAAGGGCAAGACGTACTCGGATGAGGAGGATCGGTTCTTGCTTGTCCGGATGCACCACCACGGGATCGACAGGGACGACTGTTATGAGCTTGTCAAGCGGGATATCGGCGAGTGGCCGTTGTTCCGGTGAGTCGCGCGCGGGCCGAGACTTTACTCGGAGAGTTGAACCGGGCGCAGCGCTAATCTCAGATTCGACTGGTTCTTCAAGTCCCGTACGCCGGACGAGCTCAAGCGACGAGGGCAGACGTTGTTGTTGTGCATCATGAAGGACAAGGCTCCCGCGGACGATGCGGAGTTCAAGCCCGCCAAGGGCTCCAAGGTGGGTGCCGCGGAATGCGGTCGCGGTCGCGGGCGATGGGCCAATGCTGATGCCAGAAACGCACGGTCGACGAGCTCAAGGCTGCGCCGGGGTCAAGGGACACCACGCCGAGCGTATCTGGCAAGAAGTCGAGTGAGTCGCGCGCGGACTGGGCTTCGAAGTGAAGATAGAAGCTGACCCCACAGACAAGAAGCAGAAGACGGCGTAGTTGGGGCCGTGCATATGAGAAGGGATCACGCGAGGCGATGCGGCAAAGAGCAGCAGATTGTTTGTAAGATGCAGCCACGTACAGTATGCTCGTTATGTCCTAGCATCGGCTCAGATGGCAATCCTCATCGGACCGCACGGGCCAGATTGACATGGCGTACCCCGTGGATGGTAAACGATGTCACGCGCGTGGAGGGCCTTGTCATTCGCTCTAGTGGAAGGTGGCCTGCATACTAACAGGGCTGAAGTTGCGACGCGGCGAGAGCGATATCTGGACAGACGGAAACATGAAGACAGTGCATCGGTCTGGTGAAATATACAGTGCTCGCCGAGTCGACGTAGAGTGCACCGAGTGAGTGAGCAACCGACGGCGCCTCACTTGCCGCCGCTCTCGTACCTCTCCTTCGCCTACGATCAGCCCGCATCCCCACTCGCCCCCTCCCCAACCATACCCATCACGGCCAGACTCACCATATCCAGCGCCCTTCTCTTGAACCCCTCCGGCCCGTCCCACCGTGCCGGATCCCGCCCCTGGGTCTTACCCAGCCCGACCCGGCTCTCATACTGCTGCACCAACACCGGATCCACCCGCCCGTCCGCCGCGGCGCCGAGGCCCGTGCCCTCCTTCCACCCCATCTTGGCCAGGAGCATGTTGCCCTTGTTGGACGCGTCCTGTCCGGGCGCGACGGCCTCGGGCGGCGGCGATGGCGGCCTGGGCGCGTCAAACTTGCGTTTGGCAGGCGGGGCGAGGTTGATCTCGAGCGGAGAGGGGCGGTCCGGCTGGTGGTGGACTATGCGCCGCTCGGCCGCGCGGTCGCGGTACACTGCACCGGAGCCTGAGCCCCAGTCCTCGGCGGGGTTTGACGGTGCTGGGTTCGTAGTGGACGTCGCGGACGCCTCGTTCTTCCGCTTCTTCCCCTCGCTGCATGCTTCGGGCTTTGCCAAGTTAGCCTGCGTGTTCGAGGGGAAGAGACAGGAGAAACATAGCGCAGCGTCGAGTCAATTGCAGCACGAGCGGAATGCCAGGGATACGGCATTGAGCACAGAGAACAATGGGGCGTGACACGAGGGAGAGCAGCGGGGTTTGGCGATAAGGGGAAGTGGTGGGGGTACGCGATAGTAGCAGAGGTGTGCGAGCGAGGAGCGAACGCGCGAGCGGGGATAAACGATGCATGGGTGAGATTGAAAACGAAAGATATGGCGTCAGTAACGATATCCATCAACCCCGCGAACCAGACACCGAAGCTACTCAGCGCGGATCCGGGGTATGAGACCCCGCAGGTGAGAGCGGTCGAGTTGCGGATCTTGGAGTGAGAGTGTACCTTGTGCAGATCCGATCCGGCATTGTGTTTCTTGAGCGCCTCGACGGACGGGAAGCGGCGCTGGCAGAGCAGGCACGCGACCTTGCCCGTCGTGGCGAGGGTCGAGAGGTCGGCGTAGTCAAAGTCGTCTTCGAGCGTCGCGGGCGAGAGGGGTCTTGATCGCGATCCGCTCTCGGCGGGTCCGGTACTTGTGCTTGCACTTGCAGTCTGGATGATCAACATCTTGCTACCTTGCGTCCTTGCATAGTTACAGTTAAGCCAGGCTGAGACTTGACGCCCAAGACGGCGTTCGCGGCCGAGATGCCCTTTGGCGCGCCGAACGAGACGGGCTCGGGTGCCTTGAGTTCCGAGCTCTTCGTGTTCCACTTTGAAATGTTCTTCGCGACCTGTACGGGGCATGTGAGCGCGGTTCGGGCGGAGCGGTCCGTCGGGCCATGATTACCTTCCTGCTGCTCGGAGCAATGATCATCCCTACGCCCTTGGCTGCACGTCAGCGACCTGACCAATCCTCCTAGGCAGCCACAACCCACTCCTCGACTTGAGCACCGAGTCCGCCATTGGCTCCGGCTCGTCGTCGTCCTCTCCAAGCAGGTTCTTTGGAGGCGCAGCGACGAAACCCTCTTCCTCCACACCCCGTTTCTTACCTCCCGCAGCCCCCACGCCGATCTTGATCGGCTGCATTGCAGTCATGCTGATACTGACGGGCGCGGAGGTCGTACTGCCTTGTGCTGTACCCGCTCCCGCCTGCTGACCGGGTGGAGGTCCCGCCAGTGACCCCAAGTAACCCCTCAGACCCGTCGGGACCTTGACAGATCCGTCCTCCTCGATCGGCGGGGCGTTCTTCGGCGAGGCGATGACCACTCCGGCCTGTTCATGCCAGTACCCCACCCACTTGCCATCGGGCTTGTCGATCGTTGTGCTGCCGATACCGCCTCTGCGCGTGGCTTGTACGAGATTCTCGCCGCCGAGCAGGCCGGCCGCGACGGGCTGAAACGCTTCGGGGCGCATGAACATCGCTGCGACGAGGTAGTCATGTATGACGAAACCATTCGGCTGCGTCTCTGGCGAGATCAAGAACGCCAGCAGCGCCGACGCTAGCTGTACGTGAGCTCGAAACGCGACCCCTCGCAGAGTATAACTCACCTCAGCAGTGATGAGCTCGACGAACGCGTACCCCCACCGGCTCTTCGTCTGCGCATCGACGATGAGCGCAACGCGGCACACCGCCGCTTCCGCCTCCTTCTCTCGGCCCTGTTTGCCCACCATCCGCGCGATCTCCTCCCCCAGCCGCGCGATGATCTCCTCGGGCGACGTGTGGAAGTTGAGCGAACGGAGGAGCAGGACTCGATTGCCGCCGGCGGCGCTTCCTATATCGCTCATCCCGTCGCTGCCGGGTTTGGCATGCTGTACGCCGCGCAAGCTATCTGGGTTTGGGGCCGAAAAGTCGATCTTGACTTTACGCGGCTGCGAGTGCGCGTGCAGAGCGGGCATGAGCACGCCCGAGTAGCTGCGCGTCAGCCGCGAGGTACTACAGTCACGACGCAGCCGAAGCTCACTTGGCGTTGACAAAGTCCTCTGCGTCTTCTATCGTCACGAAGTTGGCGAAGCCGAAACCTTTCGAGATGCCGGTCGTACGGTCCGTGACGATCTTGACGCTCTCCACCTGGGCTGCGTGCTCCGTGACGAGGTACCCCATGAACTGCGATTAGCCATCGCCCCGACAGAATCGATCACGACCAAGCCAGAAGCTCACTTCGTACTCTGTCAGCTCGGGGTCAAGGCCGAGGAAGATTACATCCTTTGACGGTTCCGTCGCTCCACGACCGTGTCCGCTGCGCCCTCTGGCCGACTCATCGTATTCGGCCTGGCTGTCAGCTCGAGCATTGATACAGTCCTCTCGCACTCACATCCAGCTCGTCCACGTTCCGCCCTCGCTCCCATACCTCCGCAGCTGCCGGCGGCGGGACCCGCAGCGGCGGCACAAATCGGTCAACCACCATCCGCCCTATCGAGTCATGACGCTCTTCTCTGTCCTGAGGGTGATCCCAGTCCCTCTGCCTCGGGTGTGGCGGCGGAGATCTCGACCTTGAACGGGGTCTGCGCGCCCCACGGTCGTCCCATCCCCGCGACTGATCGTCGTCGCGTCTGGGTGGTCGGTCGTATCCGCCATACCGGCCGTACTCGTCGTCGGTGTACCGACCGCGAGGCGGCGAGGCATACCGCTGCGGGGGGCTGTATCGTCCATGCGCCGGCGCGTATCGATCCGAGCGCGGGCCGCTGTCGTACTCGTACTCTGGTCGGTACCCGTCGACGGATCGGCCTCCGTGCCGAGGGGGAGGCGACCGAGGACGGGAGGGCAGGGCGGAACGCGGTGGAGGGCCAGACGGACCAGGTGAGAGCGGGCGGGAAGGCGAGTATGGCTTGTTCCGGTATTCAGGCGATCTCGAGCGTCTGTACATGGTGATTACGGTGATCGTGAGAGGGATAACGTGAGGTGTTGTCGCGCAAGACCGTATGCAAGGAGAATGTCGGGGAGAGCGTGAGGCCGAGGCGGAGGTCTTACGTGGAGGGCTCGAACAAGTTTACGATCACTCACTCTGAATTGCCCAGCCAATGCTGTCTGCTGCATATCGACGACTGCAACATTGATAATACCTCGTCCAACGACGACGATCATATAGCAGCACCATGGCAGGCGGTCACGGTGAGCTGATTGACACGCTCGGCGGCTCTAGCTCACGCCAGACTACCTCAAACCCGACCCGGCGATCGACCGATGGGCTCTCATGGTCCGTCCCTCTCCCTTCTCCCTTCTCCCTCCCTCCCACTCTCGTCCAAGCCCCACAGCTGTCCATGTCCTCCCGACTCGACCGTACTGACCCGCAGCGAGAGAATGTCTTCCAGAACTTCAAGTTCAACCGCCGCACCGCCCGTCTCAGTCTGATATGGGGCGCGCTCGTCCCGTTCGGCACATACCTGCTCTTGTCCAACAACGACGTGGGTGCTGAGCTCTTCTGTGATCCGGAGGGGACGCTGACCCCAGCGCAAACACGACTTCCTCGGTAAGCGCCGGGATGAGTCGCTCCTCCGCGTGCCCCCTCCCGCCGCGGCCGCGACCGCCGACGACGAGTAGACGATGCGCCGGTAAAGCAGATTGCTTGGCTTGGCTCCCACAACACACACATAGCAGCATTGTATCTTCGTACCGGATGAACACCCAAAATCAGCCCAAAATCGCGTCCCAATCGCATCTCAACCCCAGCGTGATGCCTTGTACTACGGCTACAACAGGATCCAACAAACTGAACAGCTCTTCAAATCTCCCTCCGATTACGTCCCACCCCGGCCGGGATAGACTGGTGCAGATATCACCAGATCCGCTTGACCATCGTCCACCGCTCCACCTCTTCCAACCTCCACTTCTTGCCCTTCCTCGCGCCCGCCCCAGCCCCTGCACGCGCACCTGCACCTGCCGTTCCCGCCGATCTCGATCTGTCCCCATCCACCCTCTCACCTCCCACCGTCCCGTCGTTCCCCGCCCGAGGCGTGGGGTACCCCTCACCCGGCTCCTCACCTACATCCTCCCCGTGCTGCATATACTCTTTCATCCGAAGGTTGTACGCCTGCCGTCAGCCCCCGCCCCTCAAAGACTTTGCTGCCAGTCCGCCGCATTGCCGCGTTGCTAGATGGCCCAGCTGTTGATGAGAAGCGCGCACTCACCGTCTCCTCCTTGCTCTCGCCCACAGCGGCCCTCCCAAAGTTATTGACCTCATCCTCCCGCTCTCGCTCGTCCATCCCCGCCCGCCTTACTGCCGAAAAGCTTAGCAGCCCCAAACCGAGTAAAAGCTTGATCACGACCAGACATCCCCATCCGACCAAGCCTCCGCCGATCAGTCCCGTCCACTTAAGAGCCGTCCACGCCCAATCGCGGGGCATCGCGTCTGTTGGGTCGTGCGGCGAGAAAGTAAGCATCCCGATCGCTTGCGCCGCCACTCGCATGACGAGGCACGCGAGCGGGATGGACGCGAAGCCCAGGCGACGCGCAACGAGCGGCGACTGGTCGAGCAGCACCGGCGTCTGGTCTCAGCCAAGCCACCAAACAAATGCATTGTCTCCTCGTTGAGGGCAGCACTCACCCCTCGCCGCTTCGAACGCTGTGCGCCGGAGACCGAACCCGCAATAAGCACGTCCCGCGCCAGGACATCCATGTATCGGCCGTACACGCTTGCGCGCACGTGATTGAATTTCGTGATGAAGGCGTGCTTGAGCCAGTCGACTAGCATCTCCGAGACAATCACAAACAGCACCGGCTGTACGTGAGCCCATGACCATTCCTTGTCCGGGCTGTAGCTCACCGAGAAGATCGAGTCAATGAGGCTCTTTCCGCGCATGAAGCTCTTCGGCAAGAAGGCAATGTCCGAACCCGACATCTCGATGACGTTCCGGATGGCGATCACGCAGAGCATCAAGCTGAGCTGGAAGCGCTCGACGATATCTTTCGTCAGCATCGCACCGCCTCTGCTCGGACGGATGGCCGGCGTACCGGCACACATGATCTGGAACAGGTTCTCCTTCTCAAACTTCTTGAACACGGCTGAGGGTCAGTTCGCCTACGACACGCCAGATTCGTCACGTACACCCTTTGATCTCGACAAACTGGTTGCTGATCAACAGCGAGAGGAGCGTGTAGTCGTATGAGTTGATTGCGACCGTGAGCGAAACGAGCATGTAGAAGAATATGAGCGAGTGGGCCACTGCGGGTCAGCATTGGACAGTCAGCTGGCAGCTTCGACCCGGATACCGCTACAAAGGCAATAGCACTGCAACCCACGGACGTAGCCCAGTGAGAGCATAAAGAAGAATACGGGTCGAGCCTGCTGTCTCTTCCTTCCCTTCCCGCGCTTCCGCTCGCGCGGGGATAGTGTCTCCCGGGCGAACAGCGTATCCAACACATCCTGCCCGAAAGCACCGCACAGCCTGTCCGCGATCTAAGGTCAGCCTCACGTGTATGACCCCAAGGTGTAACAACTCACCTCGAGCGCGTTGAAGATGACGTATAGCTTGATCGTGTCCTGTCCCCGGACCGTATGATACATCTTGCTAGCGTCCATGCCCACTAGCAACACCACAGTTGGAATCAGCACAAGCAGCAGGCGCAGGATCGAATGGATGTGGCTGGGCGGGAGGTGCGCGAGCTGTCGACTGCGCAGGGAAAGCCTGACAAAGCGATACAGGGCGAACGTGGCCCGGAGGGGGAGGACCGTGAAGTTGTACAGGAATCCGTCGAGGCAGAGCAAAGCGCCGAAGAGGGTAATCTTCTCGACGGCGAGCGGGACCGCCAGGAAGTTTGCGATCCGTTCCCTGGTGTAAGGTACCACCATGATAGGGCAGACTCGAGCCGAAGACGCACCACTTGCCATCGGCGACCCAGCCGTCCCAGGCCTCCTCGCCCGCTTCATCCGTCAATATGTCCCACAGCCCCGCGATCCCGCCCACTGTGAGCTCGGCGACGTCTCCTCCGTCCGCCTTGCTCTCGTCGCCTGAGCTCGCTGTCCAGTGCGTGGCGCTCGTGGGAGATTTGGGCGAGGTCGGTGAGGAGGGCCCTCTTTCGTTGACCGCATACGGGGGGCTTTGACCCATCCCGTTCATCCCGTTCATCCCATCCAGCCCAGGTGGACCACCGCGGCCATACCGCCCACTGCCCCTACTTTCCAGCGTTGGGCGCCTCGACCTCGCCGGCCAGAATTCTTCTTCGACTTCGTCGACTTCCGTGTCTCCATGCTCTGAGCCTGCCGAGCCTGCGCCAAAGGATTCGTCCGACTCCTCCGAGCCCGTCCTCCGCCTGCCCTTCTTGTCCTTCGGCCCGTCACCCAGAGTTTGTAAATCGCTCTCAGAGCGCACATGCCCCGCGCTTAGCAGACCCTTCGACCTGTCCTTCTCCTTGTATCTCTTCCCTTCTCCTTTATCGACCAATCCTCCCAAAGCCCGCCCGAGGTCATCCGGCCCTATCCCAAGGCCTACTTGCCCTCTCCGGCCCGAGGATAGGTTATCCACGTCGGTCAGGCCTCTCTTGTCGAGCGTCAACGTCTCCAGCGGATCTATCCCCAGATCCAGCGCCGCTTGGAGTCGCGGCGAAGGGGGTAAGCTCGAGTACGTCGAAGGGCGTGGCGACCGGGGCATGCTGGAGTCGTCCATTCCGAGATCGCTGAAGCCGCCAAACTCGGCGTTCTTCGCATGTGCATCCTCCGGATCGGAGGTGGTCGGGTCTGCGCGAAACAGGGAGATTGGAATGACAGAACTACTGGGCCGCTTGACCAGCCGAGCTTTCGCCTTTTTCGACGTGAGGCTGGAAGATGATGGCGTGCGGAGGAAAGTGGAGGGGTGATGCGGTGATCCGGTAGAAGACGAGGACGACATCGAGGTCTTTTGCCGTTTCAGCAAGGGCTTCTGCCCCGGCGAGTCGGACGTCCCCATGACGCCGAGGGGTCAGGTATGCTGGCAGATACCGTCTCTTCTGTCGCGGTGGATGAAAGGAGAGCACGGGTGAGGGCCAAGGTAGGTGGACAAATAGAGGGTCTGTGCGAGGGCAGCACGTGGCGATAAGGTGGAGCCCCCAGATGCGGCAACGGCTTTGTCTGGCAAAACCCGCGTCATCAGCCACAAGCAAAGCAAGGCAAAGCAAGCGACCACATACGCCCCCTCGGTCGATTCAGACTGTCAGTCACCCGTCTCGACTTGTCACTCCTACCTACACCCACCCACACACCTCTTTCCACTCTCTTCACCGTCATGGCCCACCACGCACACTTCCAGGAGCAGCAACGGACCCCGCCCGTCGAGAAGGAGGGCGAGCTGATCGATTTTGAGCGGGGGAACAAGAAGGAAGCCGAGCCGATCCCGTTTTCCAGGTACGTCTGCGCGCAGCATGCCCAGTCATGGCAACCAGCCATGGTCTCGGTGGCCCGAGACTATCGACGCCCCGATGCTGATACCCAGACCCGCTACGCCCACCCCCAAGCATGTGAGATGACGCACTCGGCGGATGTGTTCCCACTTACGCCCAGGACCAGCTTGCTTTCGTCGGACTCGGGGCGATGGGAAAACGAATGGCGACCAACTTGGCAAAGTCGCTGCAAGAGACCGGTCAGGTGGGTACACTCCAGCGTGCACGCCATCATGTATATGAATACGCGCCTGACCGCAGCCCCCGCTGCTCGTGTACAACCGATCCGAAGACGGCATCGAGGGCTTCAAGACGTACGCGAAGAAAAAGGACCTGGACGAGAGCGCCTACAAGGTCGTCGAGGATCTGCTAGAGATCGGCAAGACGTGCGTGCCGAAGCCACTCTTGGTCGGACTGTGGTGCTGTTTATGAGCCCACTGACCCCAGCGCCGACCTCATTTTGACCAGCCTCGGCAGCGACGAGGCGGTCACATCGGTGTACGGCAAGCTGTTCGAGGGGCAGGAGGTTAGCCGCCGGTGATGTGAGATTGGATTAAGCTGACCATAGTACTCGTCTGACAAGGGCGACGGGATCGTCCCTGGCGGAAGGGGCCGCACGACCATCTTCATCGACACGAGCACCGTAAGTCACACCGACCGTCTGGCTACGCCCGTGGCGTGAGCCGTGCCCGGCTCACCGTAGATCTACCCCACCACGGCTGGTCAGCTCGAGCGTCTCGCCGCATCCAAGCCGCACCGGGTCTTCCTCTCCTGCCCGGTGTTCGGCGTGCCCCGCGCGGCCGAGACGGCCGACCTCGTCCTCGCCATTTCGGGCGACTACTTTGCCAAGAAACACGCCGCGCACGCCCTCGTCCCCGCCATCGGCAAGAAGATCATGGACCTCGGAAGCAACGTCGAGCGCGCCATGGCGTTCAAGTGAGTCCTCGCTTGGTGGAGGAATTTGTTTGCTGACGCCAGGCTCGTGGGCAACTCGCTCGAGCTGGGCTTCATCGAGCTGCTCTCCGAGTGCTTCACGCTCTGCGACCAGTCGGGCGTGGGCTCCGATAAGCTTATGGAGCTCATCAAGGACCAACATCAGTCGCCCGCGTTGATCCGATACTCTAACAGGATCGTCAACAACAAGTTTGACTCCGAGGGCGGCTTCAACCTCGGCGGTGGAATCACCGATGCGCGGTAAGTTCAAGTTGCCTTTTCGACGCGATCGCATGGCGGTCCAAGCATGCTGGGCCGCCGTACCAAGCGACAGCCGCTCACGCGCAGACACATCCGCCAGCTCGCCGAGAGCAACAACGTCCCGATGCCGACGCTGGACGTGGCGCACCAGCACATGCTGTCCGCGAGGGCGCATGGAGGCGATGAGATGGACTGGACGGCGTTGGTCGGTGGACAGCGTATCGCGGCGGGTCTGGCGCCCTTCCAGGGCAGGGTATGTCGCAGAAACCTAAATCTGCGATGATATAGCTAACAGTCAGAGGAAGCTTGAGAGGTACGAGGGGTAGAGGGAATGTGACGATGCGTGACAGCACGATCGTAGAGGGAAATTCTCGTGCGGCATGGAGAGACTCGCAGAGGTACGAGTCATGATGCATCGCCTGGCTGTGTATGTGATCTTCCGCCGTGTGTGTGCGCCGGGCCGTCGAGTGATGACTCGCCGGAGTCATGATGATCTACCTTGGCTACGCTCGCAAATGTGACCCCGGTGCGCACGGTTGATCTCCTCGCGGCCTTTCTTGCACGGCGACATCCCTCTGAAGCATCACTGAGGGCGGTGGGTGACTCGCGGAAAATACTGATGCCTGCATTGGCTGCCACGCTGCTTCCGCCAGACCAGACTGCCTCAAGTCATGAGGGCGAAGCGACACAGCAACGGTCCGTCCGCAGAGCCAACATCACGTGACCGATTGCCACAAGGTATATAAATCCCGCCGCTGAACATACTTGGTGTTGGTTCATTCCCCCCCCTGTCTCACCGTTTTCGCCCGCCCTCTCGTTCGCACCTTTCTCATCCTTTCTTCCATCCCGCTACCACGCCATCCTCGCAAAACACACGCATATCGCATCGAGGCGAGTTCGGTCCAGTCACGCAGCGTACGAATACGACTGGGGGTCAGAACCAACTCGATCGGAAGTAGCACGGCGCGCACGCATCGTCTCGACCGCGCTCAGGTGTCAGACTTGCCACCGTCGTGAGTTGGCTGTACCTGGACCGCCCATCATCGTCTCGCTGAAGAGGTCGCGGGGCTGGATGTGTGTATGCATAGGGTATTTCAGTGCGAGGAGGGGGGAGCCGTATTTGGAGTGCTGGGGCAAAGGGTTGTTGATGTGTTGCTGATGCGCAGACAGTCGGACGACTTCACCGCTCACTCATCTCATCCTCGTGGGAAGTGACACGAGCATTTTGACGGCTGCATTCCGCGTTTGATCTCTTCACGGCGATACTTCCGGCGGCCCCCCTACATCGTCGGCAACTCTGCGCAGAGGCAGCCAGTCGACCCCCGCCCGCCTCGTACCTTCACACCTTATAGACCCCGCCGAATCCCAAACCGCTCGCAATGTCCGGCATCAACCTCGCGCTGCCCCGCCAACAGGGCAGCATGCCATATGGCAATCAGCAAAACAAGTCGGTCGACGAGAAGCACGGCAACGATGTAGCAAATGGATCCGGTACTGGGACCAGCAACGGCGCGGTGGGCGGTCCTGGGCCCAGCGCTAGTGCGGAGAAGGCCTTCGAGCAGCCCAAGGAAATCACGGCCGTACAGGGCCTCGTGCCGACCTTGCAGTGAGTATCGCC
>JAHXHD010001206.1:0-10751 GCA_019857685.1 Papiliotrema terrestris | reverse complement strand
GCGTTGATGGAGCCTGATCTGGGTAAGGGTGGGGCGGGTCCGAAGTCGGGAATGGGTGGTCGGGGGGACATCGAGGACGACGTAGAGATGACCGTCTGGGCAGATGCCGATCTGTTTCGCTCTTTGCCCACGTGCCCAACGATGTTGTAGGTAGAGGAGGAGTGCTGAGTAGCCCGGCTGCCCATTGTCGAGGCGCTCAAACGAGAAGTGGATGTCGACGCAGCCAGCGCGGATGTAGTGCTCGACTTGGGCAGAGTCGACTTGGCGGCAGACGATGCCGTGCTCTGCGTCAACGAGTCTCGATGTCGCGACTTGAACAAGCCGAATCGGGAAGCGAGACCCCGTCCTGTTCGTCAGACTAAACACTTCTAGGCATGCAAGCCACTAGCCACTCACCGGTACTCAGACTCGAGCGCCTCCGCCTCTTCCCGGGCGTGACCCCACCCTTGGCGCCCTCGCCCAGCAAGTGGACCAGACTCCTTCCAGCATCTCGAAGCGATCCGAGCGCGTTCGGTCCGGGCGACATTCGCTTTCGTTTGGCTGCGGGCTCAGCCGTGGTCTCGATCAGTGGAGCACCATTCGGAGCAGAGGGAGTATTGAGTGCGGCGAAAGATAGCTTTCGTTTGCCTGGCGTGTGCGGGGGAAGGCATGTCGCAGGAGCAGAAACGTCGATTGAGTCTGCCAAGCTGAGTTTTGATCTAGCTGATGCCATGCCGCCTGTGGTCGAGCTCGACAGGCTAGACATGCCCTTGTTGGAGGCCGAGACGAACGTCGAGGAGCCCTTCTTCCTCCTCCCGTCAATCGACTGCATCCTGCTCGTGAGCTTCACCATTGCCATTGGCAGCCTGGACGCACCTTGCAAATTCTCGCTGATGCGCCGCAGCATAGCGGTCCTGGATCGAGCACGAACTCGCCATACTCTTCAGACCCCATCCACCCTCGCCCAAATCTGTCCACGTTTGGACCAACTTGCCCACTTCCGCTTTCTTGCCCTTGAGCAGCTCCTCGCCGAATGAGCCAGCTCGGTCACCCAGCGCGGCTTTCATCTTAGCCTGCATCTCCTCCAGAACCTTCTTGCCAGCCAGATCGAATTGTTCGTTCGAAATCCCGAAGCCAGAGATGGGTTTCGGCTGCGAAGGAATTGAGTCTCTGATATATGCGCCAGGAATAGGCGGTGCAGGCGTGACCTGAGTAGGCTCAGGGAGGCGGGGATAGATGTTAGTGACGACCGGTACGGAAGCGTGATGCATTGAAGCGATAGCCGGCAAGGACTTGCGAGCGAGACCGCTAGTTGCGGCGCCCTCGGTCGAACGGAGCGGAGCCATCGAACGGCGTGCCTTGATCTGCGCAGGATCGAAGAAGGGCAGGTCATCCACGTTGGTCGGTTCCTGGGTGGGCTCCGGTGAGCACAATCGTATCGTGCTCGGGCGTTCGCGCAGCGACAATCGGGATTTTCGACGGGGGACGCCCACGGTCGAAGCGGGCGAGGGGGGACAAAACTGGACGTCCGCCATATCGCCGGCTGGGTGTGCGTTCTCGGGAGGTATGGCCGGTTCCTCCGAGGTGAAGACGGGATTTGAGGAAAGATGTTGCGATGCCCGACGACTGATCGACATGGCAAGTGCGCGGAAGGGTGAGGGAGATCGCTTAGTCGGTCCCGCGGGGATGTCCTCATTGTCCTCGGTCGCAAACTTGTCGAGCCTTGACGAGGCCGAACCGGATCGATGCATTAGATGAGACGGCGCTCGACGGGACAAAGAGCTGGCGAGCGACGTGAATGACGACGATTTTGAGCGGGTCGAGGAAGATGGCTCCTCGTCGACTGGGATAAGCTACGTTTGATGACTGGTGGGGAACGCACCGCCAAACTCCGAGAGGGTTTCGCCATTGCCAGCGCTCTTCCACGAGCGGACACTGTCCGACTTGGTTATACCGGACGGCTTGGCCGGTAAGATCAGGCTGGCTCCGCCTTCTGACAAGACTTCCCACGTATCGCTCGCTCTCGACAAGCGACGGCTCGAGTCGGGTGGTGGAGCTGCTTCCCGGCCTATCGGCATAGACGGTGCACTCGGTGCAGATGTTGTAAGGGAAGCGGGAGCTTCGACGCCGAAGTCTGAGATTCCTGGTGCAGGTGTCGGTGCGGGAGGGGGAAGTTTGATGGATCTTGTCGGGGTCAGAGTCGCGGCGTCTGGTTGATGAGCTTTAATCCTTCCCCCGAAAGCCTGACGTACATTCTTTCAGGCGGTCAATCATGTCGACGTTCTGCCCGTCAGTGTCCGAGATCACATCCATTGGGCTCTGTGACTCACTTTCCCACTCGCTTTGAGACCATATCGCTTCGAGAGCGAGACAAGCTGGTGCCGTTTCAGAGCGTGCAGGGCTGGCGAGTTGAACAAGATCTCGTTCGACATGTTGTGCGGCGGATGGACCTTGCCGGACTGTGTATGATTTGCCTGCAGTAGTAATCGGGATTCAGTAGGCGGCGAGAGGTCGGTATCCGTTTGTTTGTCGAAGATGGGATGAAGGGCAAAGGAGGATCGGCTGTGTCTCAACGGATCATGGCTCGAGGGTTGAACGACATGAACGAGCTCATGTTGTTCTTTGTTGCAAAAGCAGGCGCGTAGAAAGTCAATCAACGCCCTGAACTCGTTTCGCCACCCGGAGATTTTGGACCGTGTCACCCATGTGGCGTTTTCAGGCGCGTCCACCGTTCGAGCTCGCTGCTGACCGTCGGAGCAGGCCTGCTTAGCTTTGACTGCTGGGATGTACCATACACACACGGCTCTCATCGCTCGCTAAGCATCCAACCGATATCAGTAACTGTTCCGCTATAACACAGCCGACCGAGCACAACCCCAGACCGACGAAGCGTAGAAGATTGAAGATGAGCTCTGAAGGACGGAGCGTGGTAAGCGTCCTTCCTTCGTCCTCCGTGGGCTGTGCGGTGAGATGGGACACTGACAGCCAGGCTAGGGTTTACGCGGATGTGAATGAAAGCTTAGGACGGTCATGGTGGGACTATGGTGAGCGGGCCACAACGAGTTCTGCATCAGCTGACGGTGCAGATAACTTGGTCGTACAATGGGGTGTCCAGGATAACTACGAGATTGTACGCAAGGTCGGGCGGGGAAAGTACTCTGAGGTGATTATCGCTACGACTCCCACATTCTTCCCTGCCCCCTCCTCGCGTCTGGCCAGGGTCCCAGAAAAGCTTGGGCAACATCGCTGACTGGCAGGTGTTCGAGTCGGTCCATCTGCCGACAAACCAAAAGTGCATTGTCAAGGTGCTTAAGCCGGTGAAGAAGAAGAAGATCAAGCGAGAGATCAAGATTCTGCAGAACTTGGCCGGAGGACCGAACGTCATTGGGCTGCTGGACGTCGTGCGAGACTCTCAGGTACGTGTGCTACTCCTTCCTTGCTCCGCGGTGTGCTTTCTCTTCGTGCACAGCATCGGCAGGCGATCACAGACGCAATTCAACACCTTGCTCACAACAGTCCAAAACCCCGTCAATAGTATCAGAATACGTCAACGTGAGCCCGACGCCTGTTGGTACGTGACAGGACAAGAGCTGACATTCAGAACACCGAATTCAAAACCCTCTACCCCAAATTCACCGACTTCGACGTGCGGTTCTACATCTTCGAACTCCTCAAAGCGCTCGACTTCTGCCACTCGAAGGGTATCATGCACCGGGATGTCAAGCCTCACAACGTCATGATAGATCACGAGAAGAAGCAGGCGAGCTACCGTGTCCCGACAAGAGGTGATGAGCTGACGAGTAGTTGCGGCTCATTGACTGGGGTCTGGCGGAATTTTACCACCCTGGAACGGAGTACAACGTCCGGGTAGCGTCGCGGTACTTCAAGGGGCCGGAGTTGCTGGTGGACTTCCAGGAGTACGACTATAGCTTGGACATGTGGTCTTTGGGGTGCATGTTTGCCAGCATGGTGAGCAAGCGAGTCTGTCGTCTAGACAGCGGATCATTGACCGCAGATCTTCCGCAAGGAACCATTCTTCCACGGGCATGACAATGCGGATCAGCTGGTCAAAATTACCAAAGTGTTGGGCACTGATGAGCTTTTCACATAGTACGTTACCAGACTTTCTTCCTCCGTCCGCAGTCAGCTTACGCCAGCTTGGAGCGATACGATATCGACCTGGATGCACAGTTCGATGATCTCCTTGGCCGATACCCACGCAAACCATGGTCCCGCTTCATCACGTCCGGTGAGCAGAACGATCCGCCTTCCGTTACCATTTGACTGACGGTAGAAAACCAACGGTACATCAGCAATGAGGCCATCGATTTCCTGGACAAGCTTTTGCGGTACGACCACCAGGAGCGTCTGACGGCGCTAGAGGCGCAGGACCACCCATACTTTGGTGAGCTCAAAGCTATCACCGCTCGGGTCTAGCGCTGACGGCAGAACCGGTGCGCACAGCGGCGGCGATCAAGGCGGAACGCAAATGAATCCCTGGGGAAGGCTCGAGCGGCAGAGGCGAGAGGAGGAAGAAGAAGCGGAAGTCGAGACCCGAGGAAGCCTAGTCGTTCTAAGGTTTCGCATAGCGGGGAGCGGTATGCGGAGCGTGGAAGAGCGGGCAGAGCGAGGCTATGGAAGTTCCCGCGGGGAGTGACCGGGCTGGACAGGGTCGACACTTTGAGCTGTTCGCATGAGTGGTTTCGGGGATTCAGACACGAACGAAGCAGACGATGGCGGCTCCAACACACAGCTGGCCCGTTGGCTTTATCTAGTATCATGTTTGATGTAGTACGTGACCAAGGAGGCGAGCATATTGGGGGCCCATCCTATGCGAGGGCTGTATGCGTTGCATTGACGGCATATCAAGCTTCAAACACCTGCCGAACCGTTACGAGAGCCGTCTCACAGCTGACGCGTCAAGCGCGTGTAAGCAGCTTGTCTGCCGCGGACCTCAGCCGGCCGTGACGAGGAAACGAACGAGAATAGATCAGACTTCCTTGTTGAGATGAACAATGAATGCACCACTGCTGCGGGCCAGCATAGCTTGTGCCTAGCCGGGGAGGCTCATTCATTACGCTGAGCCCTGTCAACGGGGAGAACGCCTTGGCCACGGGGGCGGGGGCGGTGAAGCGCCCCGCGCGTCATGTCCTCGGACGGTTTATCTCACTTTCCACTTTTGATATCCTGCGGCGTTGCGGGTGTGTAGCCTCCTTTGACTGCACCACCACCATCCCGCTGCCGCACCTCTTAGCACTGCAGCGGCTCAAAGGCCCTCACTCTCATTCTCCATCGTTGAGGAGCGATTCGGGCTGGTGCACGCAAGAACAACGAAGCCGCAGCAATCCGCTGTTCCCATCTTGGCACGCAAGACTCTGTCATTTGTGCGGGTAGATAACTGAACGGCGGTCACGATGGCGTACGCATATCCGTCGGGAGGGGATGCGAATGCGTCGAGCGCCTCCCTCGTCCATTCCAGCCCGGTCAAGTCGACGGCGTCGACCAGGAAAGGGAGCGACGACAAGTTTGACGTGTTGCGGGAGTTCAAGGCGAGCTCGGTTACCCCGCGGAAGCCACGCACGGCGCTGACAGCAGGCAAAGATTGAAGAGGACAACAACTACATCCAGTTCTTCCAGGACAGGTGCGTCGACCGTGTTCAGGCCGTTGACAGCGAGCTGATGCGGCAGGATAAAGGTGGAGGAAGAGTATATCGCGGGACTGAAGCGGGTATACTCGAGGTCCAAGGCGATTGACTCGCTGCACGACGAGTGAGTGGGAGATGTCCTACCGGTCGCTTGGCGACGTTGACGACAGCGTGTTCAGGCGAGATGAGAAGCCGACATCGAGGAAGGCGTGGGACGAGGTGCGGGACTACACGACGAGGGAGATACAGGCCAAGGAGGCTTTGGTCGGGGCATTGAAGGAGGCCGTGGTGAAAGAGCTGGTGCGGCTCAAGGTATGCTACACTGAGCGTGCCGCTGAGACTTGCGAGCTCAGTTGCAGGAAGAGCAAGCTCGAATTCGCATGGGACTCAAGGAAAACATGAAGCTGGCCAACGAGGTGGGTCCGACCTGCCGCCCCAATACAGGCCGTACAGGAGGCCGAGGCTGATGTTCAGCGTTACGACGACCACGCGAAGAACCAGCTCCCCCGCCTCAAACGTGCCTACTTCCAGAGATCTCAAGCGCTAGAGGATCACAGGAGACAAGAGCACGCGATAGAAATGCAAGCCAAACTCCTGGCCGATTCGCCAACTTCCCCGTCGGGCGCACCACTCCGCGAGCACCCCAACGCATACACATTCACTTCGGGGACGACCTACCCCCTATCTCCTCCTACGTCGACTTCCGCCCTCCCGCCAGCCTCCAACCCCGCCACAGCGCAATTTGAGCTCCTAGCACAGCGCGAGGACCGCAAGGGCGCCACGGGCCGTCTCCGCGCTGGTAGCGCGAGTGGACAAGGCCAGGCGAAGGAGGTGTTGAGTGATATCGCTCAGCAGAGCAAGAAGGGCTTCAACGCGATCATGCAGAAGCTGGGAGGGGATAAAGGCGATAGAGAGGAGAGCGGGTTTGTGGTCGTTGGGAGGGATGACGCGGAACAAGGCGGCGCCGCGGGGCTGCAGAGGAAAGGAACGACCGCGAGGGGAGATCCGACGAGAGGGATGGGCACGATGCGGGGCGTCAGAGTCAAACGGGAGGCGGAAGATGCGGGTGAGTGTCCCCCGGGACGCTTGGGTCCATGACGAGACCCGTGAGACCGGGCTGACGGACAGATAAGGCGTACAGGCTTGGAGTGTTCCATCTGGAATCGCTCAGGCTGAGACGGGACAAGCTGCAGACTTCGGCCGTCAGGGTGAGCTGAGCTCACCCACACCGGACGTCTGGCAGATGGCGCTGACGGCAGAACCTGGAGTCGTTCAGTGACGACCTGAACAAGACGTTGATGAGTGCGCTGGAGGTCTATATGGACACAATGCACGGCACAGCAGCAACAGTCGCACAAGCCACGCATGTGCCTCGTCGGGCTATCGAGGAAGTCAATCTGGACAAGGACAGTGGGTGGAACGGCTGTCATTTGGATGAACATCGCCTGACGGCCAGTGTCGCTCTATCGCGCCAGGCTGAGGGCCGTCGACTCGCAGCGGACTGCCCCTGTACCGTACCACAACTTCTATGTCAGTCGACTAAACCTGTACGATCTGCCAAGCTGAAGCGCAGGTTGGCGAATGTCGATCGCTCATCTTCGGCGTGAGCTTGACGGACTACGATTTTGCACGAGGAGAAGGGTCGGATCATGGTCGGCCGCCTACTATAGTCGAGAAATGCATCAGCGCAATCGACGAGAAGGGTAAGCTCACTACGCCCCCTTCCTTGGTGAAGTTGACGCGCAGGTCTGGATGCTGAAGGGATCTACCGTATCAGCGGAAGACATGCTGGCGTGCAGAAAGTGAGCTGAAGAGCTCGTTCCGGAAAACTTAGCTCACCGGCCAGCTTATTCAAGGAATCGAGCTGGACGAGGAGAAGTTCCACTTCGATGAGAAGGATGATGTGTATAGCATCTCCAACGTACTCAAGCAATGTGAGCCGTGAAGGTCGTGCGAAGTACCAGCTCATGCGTAGATTTGCGAGAGCTGCCAGAGCCAGTGTTCCACTTCCCACAGGCCGAGCGCATGAAGTACACCGACAACCGAGGTCAGTTGCCACTTTGTTTGCCTCGTCAAAGCTCACACGCAGAAACGCATATTCACAGCAACTTCAGTGTCCTTCGAGGCAGACTCAGACGACTTCCGCCGATTCATCAAACGACATTCCAGGCCATTGTGGAGCACCTCAGTCGGGTCGCCGCCCATTCTGCGAGCAATAAGATGGACGCGAAGGTGAGCTCCTAGGTTCCGATTGTTCTATCGGTACTAACAGTAGAATCTGGCGGTTGTCTTCAGTACGCTGCAGCATAAATACAATCATTGTATACATAGCTGATAGCAGACTCGGTGCTGTTCGGTCAGGAACACGTTGGCCCCGAGACGGATCTACTCTCGATGTCCGCCGGAAAGGTGAGCGCCTTCGCCGACAAGAGCTGGTGATCGTGCGCTGACGTCTAGGACTCGGTGCTTGAAGACCTCATCACGTATTCAGATCTGCTGTTCGGCGCAGATGACAATGGACCTGCCCCAGCGATCTTCCCGCCTGGATCGGCCCTGTCTCGATCTGGTGTGCTCGCTCCACCCGCCTTCGAGGACAGCCTGCATCCGGGTACTTCCAGGACCAAGTTCAGGATGATCTCGCCTGATACGGAGAAACCCGACCCTGTGACGGAGAACGCGGCCGCCCTCATCGATGACAATGCAGCTGGACCCAGTGCTGTCCCGGCGAGCGATGCGACACCCGAGGCAACCAGACCAAGCCCCACCACCATCGCACCGCCTAGCTATACGCAGGACAAACAGCTCGATTTGCTCTTTGAGCCGTCCGCCATCCCGCAATCCATGCGTGATGGTATCGGATCTGACTACCACGTGAGCCTACTGCCCGGCCTCGTATTGATCTAGCTAAAACCAGGTCCGTCCCCTCGCGTCGACGGATCTCATGCGATCGCACTTCGGTCTCTTGCAGACCCTTACAGAAGCGCCGCCAATCGCTCCCTCGATCTACGCCGCTCTCTTTGCCCATCTCAAGGCCTGCCCCGATACGTACTACATCGTCGTCGTGGTAGACAAGAAGACCGACCAGCTCGTCGCACATGGGACGGTCCTTGTCGAGAAGAAGTACATCCATGGTGGATCATCCGCGGCGCACATCGAGGATATCGTGGTGAGCCCGTTCGTGCGAAGAGGCGGGATGGGCAAGAAACTTGTGGTCGGTCTCCGGGACTTGGCTGTTCGTGTAGGGTGTTACAAGGTCATCTTGCACTGCAAGGAGGATAAGATTCGTGAGTTCCTCGTCCTGCACCGGCTGCAACAATCTGACGGTAGCGTTCTACGAGAAGTGCGGATTCGAAGCAAGATCAACGGGCATGGTGGGTTGAAAGACTTCTTTTGTAATTGGTCAAGTTGACACTTTAGGCGTACTACGTCACATCGGACAAGAAAGCGGAGGTGGATGACCTCGAGACCTCACACGCGACTGTCCCTCCGCCGTCGAGCGGCGAAGCCAGAGGTGGCAACTTGCTCTCCATCAACACCGGCCCACCACTCGTCATCGACTTGAACAGCACCGAAGGCGGCGAGAGCACGATCGGCTCGCCCAAGACTTACAACTCGGGATCTTCCAGCTCCGGCGTCACCTACTCGTTCCCCATCCAGCCGGGCTCCCAGACACAAGCCCCTCCCGCCTCGGAGCACTTCCCGGCAACGGGGTCTACCGGAAACGTACCGCCAGTACTGCCGCCCCGCCCCCCGCCCAGCCGCCAGACTTCCGACACGCATTTCCCTGGGCCTGTGACTGCAACAAGCATAGCGGCTTCGCTCCTCTCGCCTTCCGGCCATTCAGCTTCGCTGTCTCCGGACCGGGACCTCGAGGCGAAAGGAGGCGCAGAGGGCACGGCGCTTGGTGATCGAGTGGTCTCGCCCACGGCGCTGGAAGATACTCCCGACGCGCCGGACACGCCCGCGTGGGCCGCAGAAGGGCTGGGCAGCTCGGAGAAGAATACGCTGTTACCGGTCAGTTCGTCTATTGGGAGCTTGAACGACCAGTCGGGAGCCGGACCGACGCTGGGCTCGGTGATACCGAACGAAGGGGAGAAGGAGGGGACGGCGTCGCCATTGCCACCTGGGGCAGCGCCGGCCAGCAGGGATGAGGAGCCAGAGAGGATCGTCCCAAGCAGGGGATAACATGAGGGTGAATGCGAAAGTGAATGAGCTTCAGAACTATGGATCGCAGGCTGGAATAACAATAATATGTTAACATGTTGATTATATGCATGTAGAATATACGCGTCGCGTTGTGCCGGATATGCGTTAGGGTCGGTTGTCATGGGGATCTCCTTAGATCTCGCCTCGCAGCTTCTTCTCGCCGAATTCTTTCTCCTCGGAGTTGCGGAAGAACGTGCCTGCGATCTTCTTCGCGTAACCGTTCACCTGTGAATCAGCTTTGTGCTTCGTATCAATCACTGAGTGAACTGAAGAAGTCGCTCAGGAGTGGCTCGAGTCAGGGGAATCAAAGGAACAAGGGAGATGGGAAGCAGCTGAACATCCCTATGCTGCCGGCGGCAACGACGGCCAAAGATGAGCAAGCACAAGCCAGACGCTGGACACCGATGTGCGTCCCAGTAGCGCGCACGCGACGCCGCGAGCTCCACTCCGCTGTGCAGGGCGTCACTCTACAGCGCCCCATACTAGTAAGGCAAGATCGCACTCGTGATGTGGAAGGCGGGCCACAGAGAAGCTCGCATCACCCACCTGCTCCTTGAACGGCACCTGATTCGAATTCTCCTGTCCTCCAGCATAAGGTCCCGACGCCGCTGAGATCAGTCTGTGCGCGAAGGAGCGCGCTCAACTCACCCTGCTGCGTCTCGTGCGACTCGGGCACGTTGGGATAGTCATAGTCGGCCACGGTGCTGGGCGGGGCCGCATCCGTCCCCGTCTGCTCGTGCTGCCCCTTGGCCGCGAATGTATCCTGCCCAGTCTGGAAGCTTCCCCCTTGGGCTGACGTGTGCTGTTCTTGGACCTGTCCGGCGGGGTTGGCGTCGGCGCCGAAGTTGTTGTTCTGTTGCGAGGTCGGATTGGCGGGGTCGAGCTGCGCTCGTGGGGAGGAGTCGGATTCGGGCTGTCTCT
>JAHXHD010001203.1:0-19549 GCA_019857685.1 Papiliotrema terrestris | reverse complement strand
CCCCCCCCCCCCCCCCCCCCCCCCCCCCCCCCCCCCCCCCCCCCCCCCCCCCCCCCCCCCCCCCCCCACGAGACGACATTGCCTACCTACGTCCTCCCTTTTGTCATCGTCGTCGTCGGCGCCGAGAACATGAGCACTTTGGTGAGTGGCGGCGGTTGATCGCTTCCAAATATCTGCTCACGCCCAGACCAAAGCCGTGTTCTCCGTCCCCTTCAACCACTCTGTCCCGGTCAGAATAGGTCTGGGCCTCAGCAAGGTTGGGACCACCATCGCACTTACGTCGCTCACCGATCTGGTCTTGCTGCTCGGGATCTGGCTGTGCGTCAACCTCAGACCCGTTCGCGAGTTCTGCCTGTTCGCTGCGGTGGTGATCATTACGGACTGGTTCATGCTTCATACCTTCTTTCTGACGGCAAGTCGGATGTTCTCCATACCTCAGCTGCGACTGATGTCCAGGTCCTCTCGATCGACGCGCAAAGGCTGGAGCTGGCGGACGTCCTTGCGTCCAATGGCGGCGTCACCGAAGTGCCGAGGCCCAAGGAAGACGAGGCGGATCAGCGGGCGCCGCCGGTCGAGCGGGGCTGGAGGAAGATGGTCCGGGCGCGGACTAGCAAGTCTGGAAGCCTGCTCTTTGTATGTGCTCCGTGTGATATCCGCTACTATACTGACAGCGTAGATCCTCATCTGTGTGGGAGTCATATACTACCTCACCGAGCGCCATCGGCTTCCGCTTAGCACACCAGGCTTGTATGGATACAACCCAACGCCGACAGGTCATCCGACCTCGTCCGCGCAGGCGTTTGTGACCAAGGTGGCCGACCTGGAAGGCCTATCGATCGCCGAGAAGTTATGGCGCTCCATCAATCCGGGGGGCCTCCCTCATGTCACCGCAATCGTCCCGCCCGCGTCCATTCTGGTCCTATCACGTCTAGGCCACCACATGCGGCCTGCAGACCTGCGGAAGTTGTCCCTCCCTACCAGCCGGATCATTTTGCCCCGCCTCAAGCCGCTCTTTTACGTCTTCAAGGTGGTCGTGCTTCCTCAGGCGGCCACGGCCGGAACGCTCTACGCCGTCCTCCTCTTCTTGCTCAAGGACGCCGATCTGCTGGACGCGCAGCGCAACCGACTCGGCCGAAACGAAGAGCCGCGCGATACCGATGACGAGGACGGTAATGGAGGCAAAGGTCGCGGAGTGAAAAACGTGCGGGTTCATATCCTGCCGTGCAGCCACGAAGCCGACATCGATGTCGTGGCGTCGAGCGATGATGGCAAAGTGATCGTTTCGGTCGGTATCGACAATACGCTGTGCCTGTGGCGCTTCTCTGAAATCATCGGGACCGGCACCAGGGAAAGCATGCGGAGCGAGGCGTTGACAAATGCCGAAGCGGTGGTCGATGTTGCTGTCAGTGGAAACGGGAAGGCTGTCGCTGCCCTGCTCGCCGGGGGGACCCTGTTGCAGTGGCAAATTGAGGATGGCGCGCTGCCTGTAGCCCTTCCAACAATCGAATTGCCGCAAGCGTCGGAATCGGTACGGTATGTCGAAACGAGGAAGCCAGACGACCCATTCTTGTCCCGCCCTTCGTCGCCGCATCATCAAGGCGGAGATCACGAGCTGCTGGTGACTGGCTCAGACGGGTCTGTCTACTCGGTCACTTCGACGGGGCAGACCGAAACAATCATACAGCCTTCGCCGAATGCTCGACTCTGGGTACTAGAGTCCTGCACAGGCACGACTTCTGAAATCGCCGTTTTACTGTCCGCTGCGAGCGAGGTGACGCTGTATCGCAGGTCTGATGCCGGGTGGTATCGAGTCAACATATCCGCAGCAACGAGCTCTCGGGTTTCGACCGCTACTCTGACGACCTCGAACGTCGCGCTGGGCTACCGCTCGGGGTTGATCGAAATTTTCGACCTCGATGGGTCACCTGTTGTGACTATCAGCGGATCATCCTCATCAACGGTACCGACATCGACGGGGATATTCACTGACGGGATCAAGCATTTGGCAATCGCTACCCCCGCCCACTCCGCCTGCACAACCTGCGGTCTTGTGTCGACCGACAGCATGTTTGTTATTTCGTCAGCCGCGGAACGTGTCATTGTCGATCGGGTCAACCCGCGAGGTAGCATACCCTGTCGGTGTCGCCGAGGGTCGGTCTTGGACGACAACAAGTACCCCTCATCGGTCTCGGGCGCGAATGACAGTCCCTCCCGGCTGGTCATCCCGCCGACGGGCTTTCGAGGCGGGTTCTCGCCCGGCGCATCACCCAAGAGATCACCGAGCCTTCTCCCGCCCGTACCCGGGGACATTCCATTGTCATATCATGGTAGTCGCCGGCTGTCCTCCTTGCACCGGGAGGAGGCGTCCCCAGGCCTGGGTATGACCGGTCTCAGCGTCACCCCCACCTCTCCCGACTCGGATCTAGAGGTCTTGCCGCTCGGAGCGATTCTCACGCCGGGCGGGGTGGGTGCATGGACTGTCTCTGGTGATCTCCTTGTCGGGCTCCGAAGGGTCGGCGGCGGAATCGACGACGCGCAATGGGAGACGTGGTTGATTGACTTGCGGGCTCCGTGGAACGGCTCTTCGCTGGTCGTGGACGCCGCACCGCTCACGGCGCTGCTTCATCGCGCGACGGCCGCGCCAAACACGACGGTCAGGGCGCAACGTGCAGAACGCCTGTTGTCACTGAACGGGCGAGCCCCCTTCCCCTCATTGGGTGCTAGCTTTTCGGTTGATACCTTCCCACCGCTGGCGTACACGGAGATCAGGCCGTTCCATGCCGTCCCGAAATCGAATGGTGGAAAGGGGGGCGTGTCAGTGCCTAGAATGGGCAAGGTCTTCATTGGGCTGGGGAACCGTATGGGAGTTATCAGTATCCCTCTGGCAAGGGAGAAAAAGCGGGCGACGTCGGGTCAGGCAGGACCCGCCGGAGTGGGTTTGGGTATTGCGAGCTTGGGTGTGACTGGGTTCGGGGTCACCCCTCCTCCTCCCTCGGCGAGGCGGAGTGTAGGAGAGGAAAGCAAAAAGTTGTTGTAACACCAGTCGTGTCGCACTATTCATATCACATATTTCTGATGGATCCAAGGACCCGCATGGCGTTGCGGGGCTGGATACAACACATAGGGTACATAGGGACCTGTACGGAGAGGAAGCCAGATGAGAGGAGCACGTGAAGCTTCAATCGGCAGACCTCGTCGCGCGGATGCTCCGCGGTGGTGCCATGTACCATGGGACAGGGGACAGACTCCCTGCAGATGCTGCATCGAGGTGCTGGACGGAGCGGGAAGGGCACCGGGCTCCCCCATGTCCCATCCCCGATCGCGACCACCGTTTACACCCAAAGCTCGTTGCATAGGCAGAAGTGGAAGCGGCGATCCGCCACGGAGTCCGGACGGAGCGGCCTGCGGCAAGCACCGACTCGACCTGATCGGCCCTGAAGTCCGAATGTTGGGCTCGTCTATTCCCCCCCACAACCATACAGCCATGCTCCTGTCACCAGACCACCACACCGCACCGTCACCATGCCCGGCCCAACAGCCTCTGCACACCAGGTACTGGTGTATTCGGGACCGGGCGTCTCGCCCCTGTCTCTCTCTCATACCATCTTGACGCTCTCGCTGTTGCTCCTGCCCCATTACACCGTCCAGCCCATCACCCCCACAACGCTCGCGACGCAGCCATGGGAGCCGGCCTGCGCTCTGCTTGTCATTCCCGGCGGGCGAGACCTCCCATATGTCGACGAGCTTACTCGAAAGACGCGGGTAACGAAGCGGATCAGGGACTATGTCCTGGAAGGAGGAAGCTTTTTGGGCATATGCGCCGGAGCGTACTTTGGCAGCTCGAGGGTGGAATTCGACATGGGTGGGGAGATGGAGGTGCAGGGGGATCGGGAGCTGGTGAGCAGCTACCGTCCTGCTGTCTGTCTTGAGCTCACGAGAAGGCATTCTTCCCGGGCGTATGCGAGGGTCCGACGTTTAGCGGGTTCCATTATGCGGCGGAGTCAGGCTCGAAAGCGGTCAACATCGTCGTGGGCGGTGCGAAGCCTCGCAGCATCGAGAACCTGTACTACAATGGAGGTGGAAACTTTCGGATCCCTGAGACGCCCTCGAAAGATGTCGAGGTTTTGGCGACATACGGCGATACCAACCAGGTCGCTGCCGTCGTCACGAAAAACGGCAAGGGCAAAGCCGTTCTGTGCTCGGTACACTTCGAGTACCCGCTACATGACCCGCCGGCGCGAGACGCTATCCACAAGCAGGAGAACCCGCCATCAGCAGATGAGATCGATCACAGCGAGAAGGAACGGATAGAGTTCGCTGAGGACATCCTGCTGCTTCTCGGTCTCAAGCCACCTAAGCGGAACGAGGCAAAAGGACACGCGGTACACGGCGATGAGGATCCCGAACTCCTCTTTCATCCCACACACCCTTCGCCGATCTTTATACTCAACCACCCGGACCTGGCTCAGCTCGGTTCCGCATCGTTTGAGCCGCCAGCGCTGCGGGCGAAGCTGGAGCAAGGCGAGTCGGAAGCGATCTTGCGTGACGGGAACGATGAGATTCACGTCGTCTCCGTTGATACTGTCGCTGCGGAAGGTGAAGCAGCCGGGGTGGCGGCATACCTCGCCTCAAAGCGACGCACGAAGCCCGTCTTCCCGCCGCCTGTCGAGCAATTGTCGGTCGAGCCGTCAACGACAACACCGGAGCCGCCTCAGATGCCCGACCTCAACGCGCTGCCGAAGTACATCTTGACACCCTCGGAGAAGATCGACTATACGCCTCGGTGGACCCCTCTTTTCAATTTCGAGACGTATTGGCAGGAGATTGATGCTGCGCGGAAACGAGTCGGGCGCAAGTCAGGAGTCATGCGGTCTGGGAACAAGCTTGCATTGGGCGACTTGGTCTGGTACGCCGAGGCAATCACCAGTACTCAGACGATTCTAGACCGGTGAGCTGCACGACTCTTTGAGGACATTTAGCTGACGACAGAAACCCGCTTTTGCTTACCTCTTTGCCAAGTCCGATGGTGTGCATGGCCTCGTTCCAGCTCTCGGGGCGGGGAAGAGGTAGCAATGTTTGGCTTTCCCCGCCGGGATGCCTACAGTTCTCCATGCTCCTCACGCTTCCGTCGTCCTTGTCGTCGAAGATTGTCTTCATCCAATATCTGGCTGCGCTGGCCATCTGCGAAGCCGTCGATGACGATGGGCGTTTGGGAGTCAAGATCAAGTGGCCAAATGACATATATGCCGAGGTGGAAGGCGTGGGTGGGACAGAGGTGGGCAGTGGAAAGAAGGGCCGAGCGAAGATTGGTGGGATCCTTGTGAACACCAATTTTGTGGGCGGTCAATGGCGGATCGTTGTCGGTAAGTCGAGCCTTGCCGGAAAGGATTTCGAGCTGACCCGTAGGCTGCGGGGTCAACATCCTCAACGCCCTGCCGACCACCTCTGTGTCGCAGCTCCATTCGCTACTCTCTGCTCGCACGCCCACGCCGGCTAAGCCCTTACCCCCACCACCGACGATGGAGTCCACCTTCGCCAAGATAATGACGTCCTTTGAGCAAAAGTGGGACCAGTTCGTGGAAGACAAGGGTTTCTCAGGTTTCCTGGACGAGTACTACGGCCGATGGCTTCATACGTGAGCAGAGCCCGAGTGTGGGGAGGACTCTAGCTGATGTCAGCAACCAAGAGGTCACGCTCACGACCGTCGAGCCGCATCAGCGTTTGCGCATCCATTCTATCACGCCCGACCACGGTCTGCTGCGGTGTGTGCCGCTTGACAGCAAGCCAAAGGCGTCCAGCGGCTTGACGCCGCTGTACACGCGAGGCGATTACGGCGACGATGATCGGGTCCTCGTGAAACCGAGCGCGAGCGCTAAGAAGGACGACGAATGGGTCGACTTGCAACCGGACGGGAATAGCTTCGACCTCATGGCGGGGTTGATCAAGCGGAAGACGTAGCGCGACGCAGCGGCGCGCGGACGGTAACTGCATGACAGGTTGTATCACGTCCATGTGACATTGTAACTGGTTCTGCAGCCCGGGACAAGAAAGTCATCCAGCTGACTTGGGTAATCACAGGGACAAGCTGACCGGATCCACCCGCTGATGCCGGATCCACACCCAGCCCTTCCCCCCTACTCCACCCGAGCTCAGACACATTTCCAGTGCTACTCCCACACTGTCGATGTCGCAGCCATCGGAAGATCAACTCCATCGCCGACCCAGACGGGAGCCTCCGGGCTTTCCGTCGACTACTGTTCGATACCAGTCATCGATTGCGGAGAGCTCTCATAGCTAATCGCGCAGTGTCAAGGCGATACATGCCCAAGTAGTACAAGCGACTACGGCTTTGCGTGCGAGGTATCCGCTGTCTACAATCTATTTCACATACAATTGTAGAGCACGATGCAACACATTGGCATTCTTGAGGAGGGCAATCTTGGGCGTGGCGGCATCGGCAGTCATAGCGGTAGCGGTTTCATGGTCGTCAATGTCGTTAAGCAGATGCTGGGTTCGTGAAGCAAGGGCGAGACGACGTCGTTGTTCAGTCTCGTATTTGAGCTGGTCGGCTCGAAGCTGCGCGTTCTGTAGGACGTTTTTGGGGAGTCCAGCGAGTCTGTCGTGAGCTACAGGCGTCATGAAGACCAAGGTCGACTCACCTAGCACACCAGACGCCAAAGGAGGCTTCAGCTAGGCCCCGGGTAAGTTTGTACAGGAAGGTGATCTCGGCGTTGCCGTCTGCGCATTAGCGTCATGCTAGGCGCCGCTAGCACACCATGCACGCACCAGGCGTTCTGACCTCGTCAAAACTCATGTGCCAATTCGAGATCTGCTCAGGGTACTTTTCGTCAGTAGATGCCACAGCCGGGCATTCGTCCCGCCCACGCACCTCTTTAGCCAATTCTTCAGCGACCTGGGGATAATGCGTGACGAAGAGCGTGTTGCATCCACTGGCAGCGACGTGAGACAGCGTCGCGTAGGCGATGGCCACGCCGTCATACGTGCTGTTTGTCAGCATAAACTCGTCGAAGCAGATGCTCCGCGCATACCTGGTACCTCGACCGAGTCTGCTCATCAGCGTTGACCTAGTCGAGACGAGGTGTCAAGCTTACTCGTCCAGGATCACAAGCGTCCTCGAAGTCAAGGTCCGCAGGATGTCGCTCGTCTCAGATAGTTCCACCATAAACGTCGACTTGCCTCGGCCGATATCGTCTGACGCTCCCATGCGGCTGTGATGAGCTATGGTCTGGGGGTAGCCGAGTTCAACTCACGTCTGTACAGCATCATGTAGACCCAATGTGACAGACGAAGCGGGCACAAAAGATCCAATTTGGGCCATACAGACGATCAGTGCCTGACGTCAGTCCGACGCCGCAGTTGAGAGGGTCTACTCACCGCTGCACGGACGCAGGAGCTTTTACCTGACAATCAGCTTGTTTTTCCGCTCTCATGCTGAAGTGACGCACCAGCCATGTTCGGTCCGGTGATGACCTTGGCGGTACCGTCCATCTCCGAGAAGTCAATGTCGAACGGTACGTACGCCTCATCACGCAGCATCTCAACCTGATATGAGCGCAGGTCGTGTTCAATGACGCACCATTGGATGGCGCCCGTCCCGAATGTGGAGACACGGCTCGGCAACAAACTTTGGCTTGCAGTATCCGCTGGCAAGCGCGACCTGTGAGAGACTCATCAGGCAGTCTATGACCGCGATCTGGCGAGCGACAATGACCAGCTGGTGGCATTCGGATATGTCGGTTTGAAAAGATAACAGCGCACGACGAGCCGCAGCAGCGAGTGTCTCTTTGTGCTGTTCCCGCTCTTTCGTACTGCGCATCAGCTTGAACAACCATGCCAACGTGAACGCTCACATCCTCAGGATCTCGGGCGTATGATAACGGACAGCAGACTTGGTTCTGCCGTCAGCACATGGACTGAGCATCGTCATGAACGGTCTCACGCGCTGATCTTGACCCATTTCGGCGGCACCGTCTTGGCATCGCGGGTCGGTACCTCCACTAGAAACTGCCCATCAGTGCTGATGACGGAGATGAGCCTGCACTCACCTCGATGCCAGCAACAGTGATGTAATTCAAGGTTGGCCGTTTCACAATCTTGCGAACTTCCTTCAAGTGCTGATCCAGCTCGCTGTCGCAAATGCTGATGCACTGCCCATCAGTTTCCCCATGGACAACCGTACTCACATCCTTGGCGTCTTTGATCGCCGGGTACTTGTCTGGGTCGGTCCACCAGTTGGCCTCGTCATTCTCCCGAGCAATCTTGGTGTTGACGTCCCTCAGAAAGCCTTGCACTGTCTCCCGGATGGTCGGTAACGTCTGAATGATGTTGTTGAGGAGTGACGAGCTGAACGGAGTACCGACGTCAGGCTTGAACTCGGTGCCGATGCGGTTCAGCGATACCAGGATGCTGGCGACCTCGGATGGGGTGGCCTGCCGTGAGCGGGAGAAACGTAGAGCTGATTGTGGAAGCTCACTTTGCCATACTGGATGCGTGTGAGACCTCGGACCAGATCTGGCATGTTGACTAGCAAACTGCGCAGCTTCTCCATGTAGTAGGTGTTGGTGTTCATGATCTCGTCAATCGCATCAACTCGAGCTTGTAGAGCGCTTTTGTCAGCTGAATGTGCACGGTTTGCCTTAACACGCCTCACACCACGTCGAGCAGAGGCCGACCGATCCATTCTCGCATCAGACGCCTGCCCATGCGTGTTCGAGTATGATCCAGGACTACGGTCAGCCTGCAATCGCTGTGCGGAGAAATGGTGACTCACGCCACAACAAGCTCCCGTATACGCCGCCATCCGTTTGATTTCGATACACCTCACTGTACATGAGCGCTGTCCACATGACGCGCCCCTCACTCACAGGTTGATGAGCGTGTTGCTGGATAAAAGCATATGGGCACGATTGATGAACTGCATGGTGAGCTGCGCCTGCACGGATCCGAAGACGCCACCGACCTTGGTGAAGGACGAGCGATGTCGGAAAGCATTCTCTAGCTTGAATGCTTGGGGTCAGCGAAATAAAGACTCGCGACACTCACTCTTCATGTACTTGACAGCAACGCAAAGGGCGACGACGATCTGCTTGGGGAAGTCGACAAGCGCCAGGATCGCTTCTTCCGCTGCAAGTTAGCTGAAAGTGATATGCTTGCTAGCTCACCTGGTAGTCCCGAGGCGAGCTCCATCGTGTCTGCCTCCTTCTCAGCTTGACTTGCAGTCATCGGAATATCCCCATCCTGATCTACATTATCTCCGGCGGGACTATCGCCTGTCATGTCTATCTCGTTCGAATCTGTTTCGCCCGACTTTGACCGGGCGTCCTTGGCATTGTAGAACTTGGTCAAATAGTCGAAGGCCGAGCTGTACGACGCGATCTTGTCGATACGCTCCACCCGTACGGCATACTCGGTTCCGCTCCTTAGTGTGAGCTCGGACTCGGCTAGAGTAGCACCCACCTGGCCTCGCCTGCAAAGTGCCCCAGAACCTTTTCGGTAGCTTTGCTGAGGCCCTGCGCCGGCAGAAGCAACTCGGCGGGAGCAAGGTGTGTCAGTCGCGTCTCTAGCTCGCTTCGTACTTGCGAGTCTTGCCGTCAGCCGAGGCTGATCAGCAGGCTTGCGCGACCTACCGTCAAACTCGTCCCACACGACCTCGCCGGTAGGAGGAACGACGCTGACCAAGCCAACCCGTACCCGGTCATCCGTCGCCAGACCTCCAAGGCCCATCTCCACTATCGCGACGAGAGCGTTGGTAGGAGGCGGTGCTGATCCTGGTATGACCGGATCATCCAGCAGGTTCGACGAAGAAGCGCTCGCTGGATCTTCCACATATCTGCGGTCAACCTCGACAGACAATCTGTCACAGGGCACTCACGTAGCGGCGGTGAACAGATGAGTCAACTCGCGGGTGAACGGTGCATTCCGGTTCTCGCTGACTTTCTTCAGGGCGGCCGTCTCTGTCTGCGTGATCACGCCGACTTTATAACCGAGGGAAATGAGCCTGACGTCAGCTGCGTGCCATCCTCAGCCAAGCTCACTTCTTCACATGGATGTTCATGCGGTGTACAGGGATGGAAGCGGTATAGAAGTTTCGATTAGGAAAGCTGTCGTGAGTGATTACATGTCTACGACCCCTCGTTGAACTCACGCAACGATTCCGAGCTCTCTGGAGGCGATCTTGGCGTCTTCGCCATGGAACCTGGCGTGAGCTCCACCAATCACTTCATCCTCGAACACCCACTTGAACTTGTATCCGACTGCATGTCAGCTCAAGGGAGATCGAAGACCTCGTTCAACTCACCCTCCATGAGTAAAAGGGCGTCGGGATTGTCCCGCTTGATTTCCATATACTGCTTCTCCAACGGCGTATATGTTAACCCACTTGGTCCGACATCCTCTTTCTTCTTTCCTTTACCCTTCGTCCCTTTATCGTCCTTCGACGCGAACTTGGCCGCTAGCTTGCTCCCCACTCCTTCGGCCTTCTTCTTCGATCGTTCTTCATCCGAGTCCACGTCGATGACGCCAGTGTCGTCCTCGTCGTCTTCGATACCTGCCTCTTGTCTAGCTTCAGCCGCTTCCGCCTCGTCGAGAGCTAAAGACCGCCGACGCCGGATGATCCCGCCAGAGTTCATGCGTTGCGTCCAGGCTTCCTGCCTTCGCTTCTGCTCCTCGGTCTGCTCTTTCCGGGGAGCGACGGGCGTCCGCAACTGTGCAGCATAGCTGTCGAACGCCGCTCCTGATGATGATGCTTGAGATGGGGCCGCTCGGGGCAAGGCATAAGACGCCAGGACCGGACGAGGCGTGACGGCTCGGCGAACCGAGTTTGTAACCGACGTTGAACGACTTGAGCTCGGTTCTTCAGCGATCGGGGTGGCTTTTGGCTTGCCAAAATAGCTCGAGCTGGGTTGCGTGAGTGCCGCTCGCCTCGCCTCTGCACCGGAGATTCTCTGTCGCTTCTCTGGCGGCGGCGACGTCAAATCCACGATGTCTCCTTGCCGGTTGCCATGGCCGTTTCCGCTGGGTTTCGGCTTGACAGGCGAGCCAGGTGGTGTCTTGCGCTTGAAGAAGGATGCAATGGAGGGTCTGGCTCAGCTGAAAGTCACTCTCAGGGCACTCACTGAGCCTGCGAAGACGCCTTGGGCGTCATGATGTCTTTGACGATGCGACAGATGCTCAAAGTCAGTCAACCCGAAGATCCCAAGTGGAGGTCAGCACAGTCGCGTCAACCGGTCGAACAGCGGCGACGTCCGTTACAACACGCGCGGCGGTGACGCCATCCGTGGCATTTATCCGTGGCTCTGTTCGTTCGCTTGTCAGACGGTCGCCACCCGCCCTCCTTTCAAAGGCACCGCAAGACTGCGCATTGAGCGTGTGTCTAAGTACGTCATACGTCGAGCGAGCCACACCCGCAACAAAACGCCTCAACAAAGCATGTCCACTCTCATCACTTGCACCTCATCGTTATCGTCCCATCACAACCAAGACCAAGACCAATTGATTCAACATGGCTTTCAGTGGGTGATGGGCGACCGACTGAGAGTACAGACCTGACAGACAGCCCTCAGCGACATTTTCAAGATCATTCTTGCGGTCATCCTCCCGGTACGTCGGCCCGTATCACATTATCGTTTGCCGGTGGCTGGCGGTGGCGGGAGGCACAACCCTCGATGATTGCTCCATGCGGTGACTACGACTGATTCCTAGCCCCTGGGTGTCTTCCTGGAGCGAGGATGCGGAGCCGACCTTCTGAGTGAGTAAACATGTCTGTACGGTCTGACGGCGCTCACTTCCAGTTAACATCCTTTTGACTAGTATGTATTCGGACCATTGCTATCCGGACCCTTGTTTGCGCACTTGATGCTAATACTCCCAGTTCTCGGATACATTCCAGGTTTGCATTCTTTTTACATCGGTGAGCTTGTCGCGCTGCTAGGGCCACGCTCATGGACCTCGCTGACAGCAGTCCTCATATTCTCTAATTGCAGGCATCATCCACGCCCTCTATATCAGTACGTTCAAGGCAGCTCAAGCACGAGGGCAGAAGGCTGACAGTCAGTTTTGAAATATTGAGGCGGCTGACCGATTGCGACCGGCCGAGGGAGGGGAGAGTGAAGGGTGAGTTCTCGCGCACGTTTACGGATCCGTGCAACGCCGACACACAGGGGACAGCTCGGGGTTCAGACATTCAAGGCCAGGGTCAGGCCAGAGTAATAATGTTGTCATGGATAAAGGGTCCGGCTACGGCGCGATACCACGTTGTGTGCGGTATTCTTCAATCCAGCATGTATTCGATTGTTCAGATGTCAATTGCTACCTTGCGGCGTCGTATCGGTCCAATGCTCTTGTATCTGGGAGCTTGGAGATGAAAGCGAGAAGATCAGGCTGTCGGACGTCAGCGCCGCGTCTGATAGGCATCGCCCGACTCGCGGAGCCGCCACGTTCGAGCTCTCGTCGAAGTCTGAGGTCCCGGCGAGGACGCCAGTCGCGCTTCACAGCCGCACAAGGCCAAAAGGGAGGTGCATGCTTGGCAGGAAACATTGCCGCAGGTCGCGCATTTGTCCCAGAAGTCGAGAAGTCACCGTGGTACACGTAGCACTTCTGGCAGAGGCCGCACTGCTAATAGTGGAACACTTCGGGACGATCGAGAAACCACTTGATTTGGTCCTCCCGGAAGGTGTCCGAGATGACCTGGACCCCGCCGAGCGCCATCTCCAGCATGTTCTTCTCCTGCCCGTGTTCTGGCCAAAGGGGTAGGGCAGCGTCACCCTTGATTGTGCCGTCGCCGTTGGGGTTGCCGAAATGCGCAAAGTTGATCCTAGTATGAGCCCGGCATGCACAAGAGACAGCTCACCAGTAGTCTACCGCCGTCCGGGAAAGCGCAGCGTGCTCTTTGGTCAAGTTGAAGGAGCGCGCCCACTCGGCCCGCTCGCTTGTCGCATTCGTGTAAGCCAGCTGAGCATCTCCGAATGAGTAGGTAAGATCGACGGAGTGGCACGCGCCCAACGCGGGTGGGTAGGTCGGCAATCGGACGTCCATCTGGTATGTCCAGGTCTTGGTCAAGTTGTGCGCGCGGGCTTGTTCGAACAGCAACCGCCTCGACGATTGCCATGTCCTGTCACCAAACATTGCGGCGAACTGCTTGTAGCTGCTCGTCAGTGCACAGACCCTTGCCGCGCAGGTACCCACGTGGAAGGCTGCCCGAACATTTCGTTACCGGTCCCGAAAGGTCTGACCGTCAGTACCGGCCTCGGCCCGCAACGCCGCAATGCCCCACTCACGATCCGAGCGCAGGTTCATCAGGGTACACGTCTGTGAACAGCTCGTCCAAGATCCTAGGATCGATCGCCTCTGGCTCCAGCGTGCTGTATGCAGCCATCGACTCGGATACATTCGGTGGGACAGGGTTGGGAACAAAGAGAGTGCCCCTGTTCGTTAGACCGCTGAGCAATCACCGCACTGAGTTGCACCCACTCGTCTCGCATCACCCCGTTGATGAATGGCTTGCGAGTGAAGGCGCCTGCCGCCAGGAGCTTGTGCGGTGAAGCGGGAACAATGTCGCCATCGATGGACGGAGTGAAAATCAGGCTAGCAACATCAGCGACGACCACACGTCGACGAGCCCACACTTGCGGCAGGTGGTATCTAGTATCTGCTTGCACACCCGTCTGCGCGGCCAGCAGATCAACGGCCGGGAGGTCCTTCAAACACTGGAAGCCGCCTGCCGTGTGATTGCCCCCTACTTGGCATCCCGAGAGCTCGAGCAGCAGGTCATACGCCTCCAGCCATACTTCTCCGCTGGCACCCATGGGAAAGGTCGATGGCGATCCGCTCTGCATGATAGCATTTTGGAACAGGTCGAGTTCGGGCTGGAGGAACAGCAAGGCGACCGAGACCGATCCGGCCGATTCGCCGTAAGCTGTCACGCGCTTAGGATCGCCTCCAAAGGCCGCGATGTTGTTGCGCGTCCATTCGAGGGCTTTGATGATATCGCGCTGTCCCAGGTTGGAAGCACCTTCCTGCTGGGCTTCCGCGCCGAAGGGAAAGCCAAAGTAGCCGAGTCGATAGTTGATCCCGACGTAGATCACGGGTCTTCTCGACCGACTGCGACACCAGCCATGAGCCGTCGTAATACGATGATGACCCAGACACCCAGCTTCCGCCGTAGCTGGGGATCAGCATCGCTCTCCTAGACCGGCATGTCAGACGCTCACACCCAGACCATGACTGGAACGGGCTCTTCCGGTAGGATGGATGGGGTCAGAACGCTCAAGAACAAGCAGTCTTCGCTCATCCCGTACTTGGTCGTGTACTTCTCGTCTTCGGTCTGGATACAAGCGGGAGACTGCCTTGTAGCGTTCCAGACCGAGATATTCCACCGATAGTCTTGGGGTGGTTGGAATCGTAGGTCCCCGACGGCTGCGATCAGCGCTTGCTCGAACCTGGCTTGCTCGAGCCTCGATCACTCACGAGCAGCAGCGAAGGGGATGCCGTGGTAGGTGTTGATCCCATCGAGGGTCGTCCCGGCGATGACGGCCTCGAGACCGTCAGAAGGTGTGAATGTGACGGTAGGTTGGACAGGAACCGCTGGTGAGGGAAGCGGGGCCTGGCAAGCGGAGCTGGCAGATGCAGTTCCGAGACCGACGAGTATGGTAAAGACCGGTAGCCAAAGCATGGTGCTGCGGGTGTGCGCGAGGGTTGTTCTGACCGGCCCCAGCGCTCTGGGTTATATGGGCCATACGGATCCAGTTGTAGACTGCCTTTCGTCTGTCCTGGTCGGACAGACTGATGGATACACTGCGTGTGAGAGGCCCGGGCACCTCATCACCGCCGGCCACCCGGCATGCCGAAGATTGTCGAGTTCAGGCCTGCAGGTGTGCCCGACTTGTAACTGTTTCAGGCATCCGATTGATGGTGATGCCCGCGATCTCCAGGTTTGATCTCTGCGGGCTCGCCAGAGAGGCCTATTCGAGCCGCATCCTTGCATACTGAGGTACTGGGACAGGACGTACAAGTATAGCCCTACTACGCGCGTTCTTTAACAAAAGCCGGCTGTTGAAAGCCTGGTACGGCCGGCGCGCCCTTTCCTTTCCCCTTTCACCCAATGAGGCAGCCGAACAGGGGGCAATCTGATTTGCTCGTGATTGGCTTGGCATGTGACGCAGTGGCAAACGGGTTGTAGCGGTCGTGGTCGTCACGTTCCAGAGCCAGTATAGGACAGACAAGCAGATGCGTACAAGCGAGAGTGAGCCTCTTGAGCCCCACACGTTCAGCGTTAGGCTCCCACAGGCCCGCCCCACGAGGTCTCCAAGCGAACTTGCGATAGGCCGAGCTGGCCGGCGAATAGGATGCAAGGACCGACCCTGCCGGAGCTAACGTCTCATTGGTCAAGCCGCTCTCGGGATGACATCGGCCGTCAAGTGGCCCTGGGTGCAGCCAATTTGCCCGGTTGCGGGCGGCCCGTCGTGCGGCGATGGGACGCAGCTCAGGCGGCCAAGCAGAGGGATCATGGTCGTGCCCAGCGGCAAATGCCGAACGGCATTCGAGGGGATTCAGGGATCGAGGTTGGCGATCCGAGCGTGATTGGTCTGTGCGCCTTATCGCCGTCAAGAACGTCAAACGCTTATCTTTGCCTCTTTGCTGAATTGGCCAATCACGCTGCGAGCTGAAAAGTTGGCCAACCAGAGATGTCCATCGACTTTTCCCTTGCTCCGGGGATCCGTCGGGCGAAAAGCATCGTTCCCAAGAGGTACATATACCCCTCGCACGACGACAACAAGCGCCCCCATCTCTTCTGTCTCACCACCACCAACACCCACTACCACTTGAGCTCAGCCTCGCCACTCTACCTCACTTTACCCCACACCCAGCAACCATGTCCAACCTCCCCTCCGAGCCCGAGTTCGAGCAGGCCCTCCACGAGGTCACCTCCACCCTTGAGCCTCTCTTGCAGAAGAAGCCCGAGTACCGACGAGCCCTCGCCGTTGTCCAGATCCCCGAGCGAGTCATCCAGTTCCGAGTCTCTTGGGAGAAGGACGATGGATCCATCGCCGTCAACCGAGGCTACCGAGTGCAGTACAACTCGGCTCTCGGCCCTTACAAGGGCGGTCTCCGACTCCACCCCACCGTCAACCTGTCCATCCTCAAGTTCCTCGGCTTCGAGCAGATCTTCAAGAACGCCTTGACCGGTCTGTCGATGGGTGGAGGAAAGGGTGGATGCGACTTCGACCCCAAGGGCAAGTCTGACAACGAGATCAGGCGATTCGTGAGTGGTCATTCATCCGTTTACAAGAGCTCGGCTCATCGCAGTGCTACGCTTTCATGGGCGAGCTGTCTCGACACATCGGCGACAACACCGATGTCCCCGCCGGTGACATCGGTACCGGTGGCCGAGAGATCGGTTTCATGTTCGGCGCCTACAAGAAGATCCGAAACGAGTTCGCCGGTATCCTCACTGGAAAGGGTGGATCGTGGGGTGGATCGTTCATCCGACCCGAGGCCACCGGTTTCGGTCTCGTCTACTACGTCACCGAGATGCTCAAGGACCTCGACTCGACCGACTGGAAGGGCAAGCGAGTCCTGATCTCCGGATCGGGCAACGTCGCCCAGTACGCCGCCCTCAAGGTTCTCGAACTCGGCGGTACCGTCCTCACCCTGTCCGACTCGACCGGTTCGCTCGTCGCCAACTCGGGCGAGGGCTTCACCGCCGAGGACATTGAGACCATTGCCGGCATCAAGCTTAACCGAAAGTCGATCACCGCTTTCGACGCTGCCGGCCGATTCACCTACCACGAGGGCAAGCGACCCTGGACCCTCGTCGAGAAGGCTGACATCGCCCTCCCCTCCGCGACCCAGAACGAGATCAACGGCGAGGAGGCCAAGGCCCTCGTCAAGGCCGGTGTCCGATACGTCGCCGAGGGATCCAACATGGGCTGCACCCAGGAGGCCATCGACGTCTTCGAGGCCACCCGAGCCGCCGTCACCTCGCTTGACAAGACCGACGGTGTCGTCTTCTACGCCCCCGGAAAGGCCGCCAACTGCGGTGGTGTTGCCGTGTCCGGTCTCGAGATGGCCCAGAACTCGCAGCGACTCACCTGGACTCCGGCCGAGGTGGACGCCAAGCTCAAGGACATCATGGTCACCTGCTACAAGACCTGCTGGGAGACTGGAACCGAGTACGCCCAGGGCTCGGCCATCCCCTCGCTCGTTGCCGGTGCCAACATCGCCGGTTTCCTCAAGGTCGCCGACGCCATGCGAGACCAGGGAGAGTGGTGGTAGATGTGGAGCCGAGCGGGCTAGAAAGGTATCAAGGGTATCATCTTGGGACGATAGAGTTAGAGCTCTTAGCATTTGTACTTAGATACCCACCATCAAAACGCGCAGACGACCGGCAGCCCGGCGTCTCGCATTGTATACATGAATTTGATTCAGCGGACCGGGCTTCGTGTGGGTCAGTGGCATCGAGTACAGTGTTGTCCGGTGTCGTGTGGCATCTTCACCCTCACCCAGCTGTCGCTCCTTCCTCTCGCTCCGTCCATGGCTCTCTTCAACTATCCTCTACCCGGGTAGGTTCAGCCATGGGTTCGTCGGTAGGAAGATCACATCGCATGGTATTCTTACAATAACATATGAAACGGGACTGAGAAAAGGAAAAGTGCGCGTTGTCAGTCTTCTGGAATATCAAGAAATCGGCCCCGATGATCCCTACCAGAGCGTCGGCCCCTGCTTCACGTCCTTCCCGCCACCATGCTCCCCCACAAAGCTGGCGTCCACGCTCATGAGTCTGCAGTGCATTGCGCACACCGCTGTCCCGGTGTTGGAGTGTGATCTCGAGCCCTCAAAGCGATCGGCGGTCGCATTCATCCCGGCTTTCCTCTTTCCCCTCTCCATTGAACCCTCGCTTGCCTACTTGACGCGATCAAAAGCCGCAGCTCACGAGTCCTCGTCCAATCGTCGAGCGAGGCTGCTAGCCTTGACGGGCGAGGATGCGCCAAAGCTTCCGTGGTGCTGGATCGGGAATGAAGACGAAGGATGAGCACCATCGCGCAGCGTCCCAGGCGGGGAGATACGGTGACTGGAATTAGTGTCCGCCTTGTAGGCTGTCTCGTAACCAGACCTACCTCTCGCTGAGACGGCGCCCGTGACCTTGCAGCGGGATATCGAAAGGGTTTTCGTTGTCTGCTGGGGAGATTCCGACGCCTACGGATCCTCGATGATGAGCCAGCGAGGGGTGTGGCTTGCCGGGGATACCGATTGGCTGTGCGGTGGGGCTTGTCTCCACATTATTTCCGATACCCGATAGCGGTGTAGGAATGCTCCCGGTAGGCGATCCCGAAAGTCCTCCAGGAGAGGCGGCTCCAGGTGCTGACGCATGGGGAACCCTGTTCATGAGTGATTTTCTCGCAGATCCGGTCCCGGCGAGTTTCCTCACGTCTGCGGAGTGGGGATTTCCTTCCCCTGAGCAGATTTGCCCATGGCATATTCTGCCGAGTCAAAGTACTTCCTGTCCTGATCATCAGCGATGCGAAGATGGAGGAGGAGGGAAGCGGTTAGGGGGAAGCGGAGGAAGGACGAAGGAGTTGAGCGAACCTTTTGCATTTTGGTCAGGTGGTTCTTGACCGGTAGCTTCCCGTACATCTTGAACGCCTTCTGATCCTGCTCACTCATCGCCTAGGGTCAGTGTCGATTCGTAAAGCGACGTAGAAAGACTGCGATAGATGATGGACGAGAGTAGGGTCGGATAAGATGAGTGCCAAAACGTAAGATGCCACGCGGCACGCACCGAGATGTCAATCTTGTTCTGCTCGTCAGCTCTGCATGCGTTCTACGCCCTTGGTCTGAACACGAGGCCGTGCGCGTCTATACACAGGCGCGGTGCAGAAACACAAAGAGAGGGAGGGGTTCCCCGGAAGCTGACAGCATTCGGCCGGCTCTACGGGAAATGCCGTCGAGCACTCGGCGACGCGGCTCTTGGCCCCTCTCATTCATGGCTTCATCCTGTTCCCGCCCTATCATGCAGGCAACACCGTGTTTCATGCATAGGTAGACTCACCTTCTGGAGCGGATTCATGTTGAATCGAAGCGGATATTTAACGGATGACCTCGAATTTGCTGGCAAGCGCGTTTCTCGTCCGTAGACCACGCAGCGGATCCAGGTAGTGCTATGCAGCTGGGCCTGCTCGAAACAATGGAACCGATAGAATCGTCGCTGTTGTGATATGTGACCCGGGGCGAAGGGAAGCGGGCGGCAGGGATCCTATTAGACAGACGAACGTTGCGGAGCAACTATGACGTTACTTCCTTTGTCTCCAATGAGCCCTGATCCCGCGGGCGGCTTGTCGTGGGTGGGCCGAAACAGTGGGCGTGGTGTGATGTACGAGATCGAGCGAGGGTTGGATGGGATATAAACGAGACACTGAGCAGGCAGGATGGATATGGGTATGGGGGTATGGCAGCTTATGGGTGGGCCAGTGCGAATGCAAAGGAGGACGAGACTGGGCAAGGGGGGGGGGTCGCCGGTCACGGGTCTAACGCA
>JAHXHD010001201.1:0-20313 GCA_019857685.1 Papiliotrema terrestris | reverse complement strand
CCCCCCCCCCCGCATCATGTCCGCTTCGCGTCTCATCTCGCGATCGCTCGCCCGCCCGGGATCGCAGGTCCGCAACCTCCGAAAACCCGTACGTCGAAAAGCCTGTAACATATATCCCCTCTCTCATTGGTCGATCTTTCACCCGCGACCTAACCATCACTCGCCCTCCATGCATGCATGGATGCATGGATCTCGTGAATTCCATGTGTTCGAACTGACGCGCAGTCCCCGCTCGCCCGAACGTTCGCGACCCCCGTCCAGACTAGCCGATATGCCGACCCGGTGACGCATACTTCGACATTGTCCAACGGATTGTCGATCTCGTCCGAGACCATCCCGGGCATGTCGACCTCGACGGTGGCGGTGTATATTGACGCTGGATCCAGGGCGGACAAGATGTCGGCGAGCGGAGCGGCGCATTTCCTCGAGGTGAGTACACGGGTTGAGGTTGACGCTTGGCAATGGGCTGGGGCTTGAAAATCGCGGAATGGGAGTAAAGATCGCAAGCAGGGGTTGATTGGAGGGAAAAGGTGTTGGGCACTAGACGACGTCTGGCGGTGTCCGATGGAGAAGTGGAACCGGGCTGGGGAGACGGCTCGCGCTCACACCAGCACCTCTCGTTCAAGGGCACCCCGACCCGAACGCAGCACCAGCTCGAGCTCGAGGTCGAGAACCTTGGCGCCACCCTCAACGCCTACACCTCGCGAGAACAGACCGCCTTCCAGGCGCACGCCTTTGACAAGGACGTGCCAAAGCTCGTTGAGATCCTTGCCGACATCACCCAGAACTCCAAGCTCGACACGGCCGCCGTGAACCGAGAGAAGGACGTCATCCTGCGAGAGGCCGAGGACGTCGCGATCAACCACACCGAGACCCTCTTCGACCATCTCCACGCCGTCGCCTTCCAACGTGAGTCACTTTCTGGTCGATTTTGATCGGGAAGCATCCCTGACCCTAGAACAACCGCTCGGAAACACGATCCTCGGCCCTGAGGAGCACATCCGAAACATGACGCGGGACGACCTGACCGGCTTCATCCGTGACAACTACACCGCCGACCGAATGTGCCTGGTCGGTGCCGGTGGAATTTCGCACGAGGAGCTCGTCAAGCTCGCGGAGAAGAACTTTGCCTCGCTCCCGACCTCGACGAACCCCATCCCGCTTGGCGGAGTTTCGCGCGCCGCCCCCGTCTTCTCGGGCGCCGAGGTGCGAATCCGAGACGACACGATGGAGACGCTCCACATCGCCCTGGCCGTCGAGGCCGTCGGATGGAGGAGCCCAGACTACTGGCCCATGCTCGTCATGTCTGCCGTCTTTGGAAACTGGGACCGAGGACTCGGCGCCTCGCCATTGCTCTCGAGCAAGCTCAGCCACATCATTTCGTCCAACAACCTCGCCAACTCGTACCAGCACTTCTTCACCAACTACTCGGACACCGGACTGTGGGGTGTGAACATCATCACGGAGAACCTGAACAACGTGGACGACCTCATGCACTTTACGCTGCGAGAGTGGACGCGTATGTCCCTCGCCCCGACGGTTGCCGAGGTTGAGCGTGCCAAGTCGCAGACCAAGGCTGCTCAGCTCCTCGTCCTGGACGGCACCAACGCCATCGCCGACGACATTGGCCGACAGATGGTCACGATCGGTAGGCGATACACGCCGAAGGAGGTCGAGCGATACGTCGACGCCGTCACGCCAGAGGACATCAAGCGTGTGGCGCAGAAGTACCTGTGGGACAAGGACTTTGCCCTCTCGGCGATTGGACGAACCGAGGGATTGTTGGACTACAGCCGAATCCGCGCCGACATGTCGTCGTTGATCTACTAAGCGGTTGTTGCGGCTCGTGGTGCGAGTGGAGAGCATGTGGAGGTCTGGAGCACGACATGGCAGATGGCAGAGAGCTTCTGTGCGGATGAGCCGGGAGTGGAGCGAGGACCAGGGGAGGGGCGGGAAGTTATAAGCCGTGGTTAGACGGGTAAAAGCTTTTCTGATGCATTCTCTCATACGCCGTGTTGGGACGCCGAAGGGAGAGAGGCCCCGTTGCTTGTCATGTTTTAGGTGCAGACATGCCAGCGGTGCAGTGCTCGGGCGAACCGAGCGAGATGGATGGGTGCAGCCTTCCATTGACAAGCTGAAGCGCGTGCGATGTCTGTCTAGCTGGAGCTCACCTGTGAAAGTCTCTCCAGCTCGCCTGCTGTACCTCCCTATGTCCGGCAGGGTGTCCACCATTCCGCCGAGCGAGTGTCCGTGTGACTATGCTGATGACGCCAGCAGGGCGAAACGCAGAGAGAGAGTTACCGGTGTCCGGCCGCGCTGCCGGTCCAGCACTCGCGTTTCAGATCCAGATCCATCTACACGCTTCCTCCTTCTTTCATCATGATACCACGGCCGACATTCGGTCCACATACAGACAGGCCGTACGGGCCGTAGGGAGGTACATAGGCTCGCATCTCCGATCTGGCAAGACCGTCCGCGAGTGTGGTGACGTACCAAGCGGCATGTTCACCCCGCTGTCCAAGGGATCCGAGCGCGCCCAGGACAACCAATGGGGTCAGCTGCGCTCCATACACCATGCGATATGTCAAAAGCTGACTTCAGACCGTACCTTCACACCTCGTAAAGCTCGTTCGCGTGCTGCAATCGCACACACACCCATCGCGACGCGCACACCCGCGAATGTCCCGGGTCTGACCACTCCTCAGCCTGTATCCGCCCGGCAGGCTAGGCTAGCGAGGAGGGCAAGTCTCGTACAGGAGGACGAGGGCGATGCCAAGTGGACAAAGCTGTTCTTCCGGGTGCGCTCGTTGGATCACCCGACAGGTTTGCAGAGCTGACATGTCAGCCGGGGCGGAAGAAGGTAGATGGGTGGTTAAAGTCGTTCTGGAAGAGACACTTTGTGCTGGTCATCTTACCGTGTCTGGCGGTATGTTCGTATCCTACATGGAGTGCTGCGAGGCTGACAGCAGGTCTGGACCTGGGTTGCGATCCCTTTCCCCGTCTCCGACCCGTACAAAGACAACCCGTTCCCGGACATCCCGTCATGGCCGAAGAAGCCATCTGGATCTAACGGGACGGAGGGAGGGGGTGGGGGTGACGATGGAGCGGCGACGCTACCTCTAGACGTCAATTTCTACTTCTTCCTGTTCTGGTAAGCTTCCTCATAGCTATCTGCGACTTTGGCTGACGAGAAGGTACTACGGGTAAGAACCGCCCCGAACCAAACTGGTCTACGCTGATGGTCTAGGATGTACCTCGCCGTCGCGCTCTTCTTCATCACCAATCTCTTCTCCCTCTACCGCCTCAGTGAGCTGATCACATTGGCCGAGTTTGAGCTTACCAGCTGACGCCTCAGACTGGTGGCCGAAGGCGCTGGGCGGTAAAGTCAGCTACGCCCTCTCGTGGGGCACGACCCTCCTTCTCGGCCTGGGATCGCACCATCTCGACTTGTTCAACCTACGGCGGCGATGGGAGTCGCGGGATCCGTCGAATGTCGACTGGGAGAGGAAGAGTGAGCTGGCCAGCTCGACCGGGGCGTGAGCTGTGAGCTGACGACAGCGTTCTGGGTCATCCTCAGCTTCGCGGCGATGCTCATGCCCGCCCTGGCCTGCTTTTCCAAGCTCAAGCGGGATAAGCGGCACACCCTTCGGGCGCCCGTGTCGACCGTCTCCAAGACGTGAGCTCGAGGCATCGATCAGACTCGGCTGGAGCTGATGAACAGCTTCCTCGGGGATGGCTTCTCTCGCAAGATTCCCGCTTCGTGGAGACGCTTTCTATGGTTCATGACGTGCCTCGGCATCGCCTGCTTCTCGCTCGTGGCCGGACAAGGTGAGCTTGAGCGTGTTACTCGCTGCTGAAAGCTGACGTGGTAGCATATGCGAGCCTGTTCCTGTCCACTTTGCCTCATACATCCCTCGACGCCGGTACTTGGGTATACTCATGGGTCATCAGTGAGCCTGTTCGGCACTCAACAAGGCAGCCAAGCTAATCTACAGCCGTGCAGCTCCTTTCGGCCGTGTCGCTCTACATCCTCGCCAGCAAAGTCCGCTCGAGAGCCCTGCTATTCCTGTACAAGCTGTTCTTTCAGCTCGTATACCACGTCTTTTACCGCAACCTTGTGGGTTGACCAGGACATCGTTCTCGGTGACGGCCACTGACGCGCAGTTCGCCCGTCTCCGTTCGCCGAGCCAATTCGCGACGGTTCAACTCCTATCGTCCTTCTCCGTCGTGGTCATCTTCCCCCTGCAGATGACGCGACAATGGCACCGACTGCTGCAGATCCTTATCGGCTACCCGCAGCCCTACGACGATCATGTCGATAATGTCGCCACGACATTCTTCTGCAGAAGTCTGGCGCAAAACGTCACGATGGTTGGCTTCCTAGGTGAGCGGCACACATGCCCGCCGCGTGATGCAAAACTGACGGATAGGCTGGCTGACTATACTCCACTTTGGGCCGAACTCTCGTGGGTGATCGCTCTGCAGGCGAACACGGGGTCTCATCGCAGATATCTACCCCTTCTTCCGCTTCTCACCGAGTCCGGAAGATCCCTATACGTTCCCCTTGACGTTCACCGCTTCCTCCTTGATCTGGGTAAGTGGCGCCGGGAAGATCGAGCAGGAAGTCCCGATGGGGCAGTGCTGACCCGCAGGCATCCGAGCTGGTCAGCTCGTTCATCGCCAGACAAGTGATGAGCGTCGCATTCAAGGTGGACGTGTCGCAAGTGGGGCTCGACGAGATGCGAGAGTACCCGGAGCTCGTGCCTGCTTGCGGTCAACTTGTTTCCTCATGTCGTTGCCTCGAGCTGACGGGCAGGATGGGCTTCAGTCCATGTGTCGATGAACATTCTCCTCTTCCTGATCAAGCTCAACTTCCGATAGATCCCGCGACGCGTTGCCATTATAGATTCGATGAAAGTTACGCCTAGATATGCACTACATTACGCTTAAGCCTGCTGCTGAGCAATGTAGTCCTGGCTGGACAGTTGAACGAGACCAAAGACTCCATCGGCATATAGTACCAGCTATATACCCTCGATACTAAGCAGCCATACCTGTATCTTTACACAGGGATATCCCGCCTCTTCTCCCCTCCTCCTTCCCGAACTATGTGCACTGGGGCTCTGAAGCGCGGCAAAAAGAGACCCCAGAACGAAAGGGTATGCTCCTGCCCGAAGGCAGAGATAATGTGTGACCAGAAGCACGATCTCAAACCCGAGGGTTTGAGCTAAACTCGCACAGCCCGCGGCTGCGCGACGCTGAGCGATCGCTTCGGGACGACCTTGCGCCCAGAAGCCTTCGGCTTGAGCACCTTGTTCCTGCACGTCAGCTTGGCGTCAAGGACTGCAGAGCAGTGCTGGTCAACTCACGCCTGCAGCTTCCCCTCGGCGCGTTGCGAGCCGGTTGAGCGACTCTCGTTGGACGACTTGACCTTGAGACCGGTTGACGGTCCCAGAGCGGCCTTCGCACCGTTGACCACCGGCGCCAAAGCTGGTCGTCTCATCTTGGGCGGAAGTATCGTCGTCGACTTGCTTTGCTGCGGCGCACGGGTGGCGGGCGCGGGGGCGCTCGAGATCGGCGGCACGTCGTCCTGGATCTCTTGAGCCAGCGGCGAAGGCATCATCCTCGGCATCTGGACCGCCGACTCGCTTCCGGACCTGTGTTTCGCAGCGAGGGCAGAGAACGACATCGAAGCAACCTCTTGCGCCCGACTGGCCGCGGCCACCTGCTCGTACACCCTCGCCATCTGCTCGACCTTGGTCGGTCCATCCGAGTTTCGCCTCCTTCCCCATCCAAGCGCGGCTCGACGGGCGCCAGAGTTGACGCGCGGTCTCTCCGTGCTGGCTTGGCTCTCCTGCTTCGCAGGTGATGGCTGAGGCGCGGCGGCCTTGAGATTGTCGAGCGGGAGCGCGAACGGAGTGAAAGGGAGGTTGGCGAGCACCGGGGGCGGGCTAGGCGGGAGCTCTCGGGCGAACTGCGCGAACATGCTTGAGAGGGGAGGTCGTGAAGGCGTCGTGATGGCCGAAACGGACGTGCCGGCGTCGTCGGACGCGGCAGTGAGGTACGAGCTGGTTGACGATTTTTGGGTGCGCTCATACTTGGTCTGGAGGGAGACCTTCTTGGGCTTAGTCTCGCCTGGCGGGGCGGGCGGTTTGGGCAGCGGCAAACCGTAGGGCGAGAGCATCTGCCTCGCGTCGGACAACGAGGACTTGCGGCGATGGGCGACTCGACGCGCAGGCGCCGTCTGCTCAAGCGGGCGGTAGATCTGATGCGACTTGGCAATGAACGCATTCACATCTGCAAGAGTCATCGGCAGCCTGAAGTCTACCGGTCAGTCGCCCTCCCATGCGGTCCAACCATATCAACTCACCTGCGATAACTTCCTGGGCTTGATCATCTTCACCGTCATACGACCTCATTCGCCTATACTCCTCGTCCGCCTCCCGCTTCCACTCATTCCACGAGCGGACAGTCTCCGCAGGAGTACCGTCGTCGTCCCAGTCAACGACCCTCGGCTCGGTCCGCTTCTGTCGAGCCAGTGCGGCATCTCGAAGCGTAGCATTCGATGGCTCTTCTCTGATAGTGGCCTGCACCTGGACACCCACCGAGGACTTCTGCCTGGAGTGTCCCCCGCCGTTCGGTCGGCCGATGGAACCGAAGATCGACGCGACGTCAGACATCTTGGTCTCGAGCGACAGACGGGAGGAAGCTTCGCTAGCGGATGGTGAGCTGAGACTAGGCACGTCGGACTCGGAGGCGATCGACGAGTGCTTGGACGTTAGATGTGTCGGACCAGCGTGTCGACGACGGGGTTTAGCGGATCGAGGAATCGGTTGACTCGTGATCAACTGGGCATTCGAAGCTGAGGCAGCCAGAGATCGGGCTGATGTCAGCTCGCATATCACTGGAGCAAGGAACGACTCACTCATCGTGTTGTCCTCTCCGTCCGCCTCGTGGCATGCAGCCTGACCCTTGGGCATCGGGCTGCAGCCATCCTTGCGGACCGTGTCATCGCCAGTTTCGCCAGAGTCGTCGGTCCTTGAGCTCATCATTGAGTCAGGCCTTGCGCTCAAGCCTTTCAGCATGAATCGACTACCTCTAGTGGAGATCACATCGCTGAAAAAGCTATCCGACTCGATGGACGACGAGACGGCGTGGGTGCGGCCATCAAAGATCGAATCGACTTGTGACATCTCGGCAGACGAGTTGAAGATGGAGCCCATTCGCGAGTGCCCGGCCGCGGCATGGAAGAGCGAGTCTTCGCGACTCATATCCGCCGTCGAGTTGAAGATGGAGTCTCGCGAGAACTCGGCAGGACCGAGCAGGCTGTCTGCCGAAGGCTGGGGCATGGGTCGGCGAGCTGAGATTTGAGTTTGAGTTCTTGCCGGGACCGGAGTGGGCGCTTCGGAACCCAAACCGTTAGCGGGCGAGCCCGTGATCGACGTGAGCTGGACACCTCGGTCGAGGGTAAACATCCTGTCGCCGAGACCGGGTCGACCGAGGCGCACGAGCGAAGTGCCTGAAGAGTTACTCTCGGTCGACGAAGCGCGCTTGTGGGCTGCCCAGTCAGAGCGGCCGAACGAGACGCTGTCTCCCCCGCCAGAGCCGAATGTGCCGGACGATCCGCGTCGATGTCGACTGATATACCCGGAGCGGCGAGCGTTGTGCATGCTCACCGGCGGGCCCATACCTGCGATGGCCGAAGCAAGCTCTTCCTGTATCGACTCGACTGAGATGACTGACGAGCTGCGGCGATGGTGCGAACGTCCGATCCGGTCTCGCGACCGCTGACTGGACAATGCTTTGTCGACTGATGAGTTTCGTTCATGGGTCTGGTTCTGGAAATTGGCCTCGAAGAAGTTGGTATAGTCGCCAGCGATACCAGTCTCGATGACAGAGCCGATAGACGACATCGAGGCGATGCTCACGCCCGCCTCGTCTTGGCGGCGTTGTCGTCGACGACCCTGCGGCAGGTTCACCGCAGCCGGCTGCGAAACGAAAGAGAAGGGATGGCTCGGCGTTTTCTCGGCTTGGGCAGGCTCGGCAGCCGTCTCTTCCATTTCGAGTAAGGACCTTGCCGGCGAGATCCTGAATTGCGCGACATGAGCTTGAAAGGCCGGCTGACCCTTGAACGGAGCAGGTCGAGGTGTTCTCTGAACCTGCGCAGTGGCGATCTCCTGCTCGAGATCTTCGTCCTCGTCTTCCTCGTCGTCGTCGTCGTCCATCTCCTCCCTTTGGCCGTAGATGGTTGTCAACTCCTCCTCTCCCTCCTCCGAGATGTGCGAGAGGTCCGCGGCGTGCACCAAGCCGGGTGGACTTGGCAGCGGTGGTAGCTCAGGCCCGCTCGACATCTGTGCCAATGCCTCGACAAAGCTGGCTCGTTTCTCCCCGCGGTCAAGATTGGCGTATTCACCCGTGAAGTCGAAGGAGTGTCGCCCCCTCGAGTCCAGGATCTCACTGAAGATGGAGGTGTGGTCGTCGTCGATTAGGTCGAGGGTGAGCTGGGGTGGGACCGGCGAGATCCGGTCAATGCCGAGTTTGGGCGAATAGTCCGGCACCGGTGGCAGCGAGATAGCGGGAGGAGCTCGCCCGTTGGCTCGTCGTGGTGACACTCGATTGGGAGGAGGAACGGGAGGCAGGCCGAGCATCGACTTCTTGACCAGTGACGAAGGAACAGACGAATTGCCGGTGTGATTGCCCAAGATGGCCTGGAGGTCGGCGGGCATGTCGGCCCGGACAGTACGCGACGGCACGACTTCTGGACCCATCGTGCGGCCCATACCGACGGTCTCAGCGACAATCGGAACGGCTGCAGGAGACGGCTGGGCGATGATAGTCGGACCCTGCGGCGGGGTGGGCGGGGCGAAGATGTTCCGCATCCCCTTCCGCACCATACTCGTTTTGAGTGGACTGCCCGCCGGGGCAGAGCGCTCTCGAGCGAAGATGTTCTTAGTTGCTTTGCCGAGTGAAGCCGATTGCGGTTTGCTCGCGACTTGGGATTTGTGTAGCGCGAGCCTGAGAGGCGAGATGCCCGCTTTGAGCGGACTATTGGCCGATTTCTTGCTTGTCAGTACTGCAGATCGAGCTCGGCGCATGGGTGTTGGGCTGCCTTCCAGCGAAGCAAGCGACGGGGAAGCCAGAGGTGATGCGCTATTCGACGGTGTGGGGACACCTGGGGAGAAATCCAGCATGACGAGCGCGGATAACTGATCGGTGGCCGCGGCCACGCCTCGCAGGTCGGCTGGGGTCAGCGAAGTCTTTCACTTGATAGTGTGTGCTCACTGTTGGATCCTCCGCCCTGGTCCTCCTGCTCCAGCCCACCACCGAATCGACTGCGGTAGGGCGAAGACACCGCTTTGATGCCGCCCGTCTCGGCACTCTCCATCTCCTCGGCCAAGCTGCGCAGTGTGTTTCCGTTAAATTTGGCAGGCGGGAGTCGCATGCTGCCCTCGTCCGACTTGAGAGACGATCGGGAGCCTTGCTGTCTGAGCCTATCCATAGAGCGCCTGAGTGCGAGACCGAAGAGACCGGAGAGTGATTTGCGCTTCGGCAAGCCATGCTGGGCGGTTACAGCAGCCACGATGTTGCCGCGAGGTCCATCGGCTGACGGTCTCTCGGGAGTGGACCCAACAACAGACAGCCACGGGCCCTTGTCGGCGGGAGGAGATGGCGTGGGCGCATCCGCGAACCGCTCATCGATGAGCTGGACTGACTGGCTTGGGGCTCGGCGCGTCTGGGGGGGAGTCGAAGTACAATCATCCAAAGACGGTCGCTGCACCTGCAGAACCGGAAGAGCTGATCGGTTCGTACCGTTGGAGACGGACCTGTTAGCTGCGGGTACATCGCTCTGTGAGGACCCAGTCGAGGCAGATCGGCGCGTCCCGGTAGTGCGCGAGGCTCGGACACCGAAAGGAGCTGCAAGTCAGGGGCGTGCTACAGTAATTCGGCGACTCACCATCGACTGGCCGAACCTCGAACGCATGACGGGGCTTTGACTCGGGAGATGCCTCGACCTTATCCTTCTTGTCCTTCTTCTTTCCTCCACCGAAGATGCCCCAGACCTTGGACTTGGTCTTGTCCTTTCTCAACGTCTTGGTCGGGACACTCTTGTCTGATGCATGCTCGAGAGATGGGACGGCGGAAGGAGGTGGTGTTGGCAATTGACCTTCGAGAATCGGACGAAGGGACGCGCTGCGAGGCGGCAGGCTGTCAAGCAGCCGCAAGTCGAGGGGCACAGAAGTGTGGCGTGTTTGCGACACGGTCTGGGCGAGACGGGAGGTGTCGAGAGGCATGTACAGAGTCGAGGACGGGGTAATGGGTCGAGGTCTGCTATCAGTAGAAGCAAACTACAGTGAGTCCGACCCACCTAGCCTCGATTCCCCTCACGCCGTCTTCGGCTCCGATCGAGGTTCGCCCAGAAAGAGCCTTGCTGGAGCCCACACTAGACCGCTTCTCAGACATGGCATCATACGTCGAGGATCTGACGGATGAGGCCATGCCGTGTCGCAGCATTACGTCGACCACCTGGGCTCCCTCCTCTCGCCTGCTGAAGGGGTCTTCACCCATACTCGGCCTTGCGCGGGTCTGAGGCGTAGCCTGCGGGGCCCGCAGCGAGGTACGACCCGAGAGAGCAGACTTGGATGACCTGCCGGACAGCTGTCGAGATGGCCGATCCCTGAGTAAAGAAGGCATGGTTGTGTCCTTCGGTGGAGGGACTGTCGCAGCGAGAGCGATCGGCGCCGAGATGACAGGCTTGGTTGAGGGAGAAGGGACGGAAGGAGCAGGTTGTACGACGGGCTGAGCGTGGGAGTTTCCCCAGCCAAAGATCTCGCCGAGCGCCTTGCGGGCTTTGGTCTTCGGCTTGGTCGAGTCCTTGGCGGTGCGCTTCGGCGACGGGAAGAATCGAGAGGATTTCGAAGACTGCTCCTCAACCACGGTGGTGCTAGGGCCTTTCGACCGGGGTGGCGAGCGAGCGCTCTCCTTGTTGAAAATTGATGAGGGGATTTTCTTCAGCGAGCGGGCCGCCGTCGAAGAACGGGACAAAGAGGCAGATGGGGCCAGGTTGGGGTTTGAAGGCAGGCGAGGGAGTCGGAAGTGGGTGATTTGAGTGTTTTGCGCGAAGAGAGTCATGACGAGGGCGTTATGTGTCGTGCAGGGAAGAGGGAGGCTAGAGTTGGGCGATCGTGACGAATGAAACGAGTGTGCGATGCGGGGTAAGAGTGGCTCGTTGGAGTCGTTCGAGGTCGTGAGATCGCAGGTCGTAAGTCGTAAGTCGTTGGGACGCCAGGAGGGGAATCGTCAAAGCATGAGAGGAAGATGAGGGTGTGGGTGATGGTATTGGTCGCGGGTCGTGCTGTTGGGTCGAGCAACGCCGGGCTGAAGGAGATGCAAGATGCGGGCGGGCCAAACGTTGAACGATATTCTACGCCTGTGTAGCCGGATGTTCGGGGACGTTGGAGTGAAGCCGGCCAGCAGAGTGTATGCACACTGTCTAAGAGGCTTTACACTGTCGAACGGAGCTGGTGGGATGAGCGCCAGATGAGAGAGATGTGAGCGGTGTATGGGATGCGGACAGACAGATTGTGTGGGAGGGGATGAGTGGAGCAAACGAGTTTGTGTGGGAGGGGATGAGTGGAGCAAACGAGTTTGGGTCGTTATTCGTAGCAGCGTTGAGGCTGACGTACTAGTACTAGATACACTCGAGATCGCGAGAGAACGATACGTCGTCGCAAGATCGTTAAGTCGTGAGCAGAGATATCGCAAGAGGTCGTAAGTCGTTAATAGGTCGTGACAGAGACGAGAAGGAAAGAGACGCAAATCAGACAGTCGTCCAGCATCGACCACTCGGGGGCGAGATGACCTCGGTGTCTCGGAATACCGGCGGGAAACGGGACACTCTAGATCAGGGTGTAGCAAAGGACAACAGCGGGATCGCGGGTGGTAGATCATCAGTCAACGTGACAACCATCAGCGATCATGTCAGGACAGCCCCTACCGAGGAAATCGAGGCGAATAAGCCAAAGTCCAGAACGACACAAACATCGTCATCGTTATGGAGTCACTCGAATACGCGACAATGTCGCGAGGGAAAGACGGCGAAGTGATCGAAAGCTGCTGATGGTGAACACGTTTTGGTCAGAGGAACATCATGAAACGAGGCCTCGGATCACGCAGGACACTCGATGCGTGTCTTGCTACGGGCTATGCCCATACAAGGAGGATAGAAGTCCATATACGCAGTTTGTGACGAAGATGGGAGGTCGCGTTCGATAATGGTAGTCACAAGGGCAGAAAGAGACAAGCAAATGCTGACCGCACGTTGAAATCTACGCGCAATCGATTGGTCGCCGAGGAGGCCGAGACCTCCGGAGTCGGCGACCACATGAACCGTAGGCGAGTTTAGCGAAGTGCCTTGCGATCGGCAAGGATGACTGAGCATCGCTGTGTCTTGCGACAAGGCTTCAGCTCGGAACGCAGGGTAGCCTTCGAGAGCAACTGCGTGTAGCATGTAGCCCACCCGTCGTGAGACCAGAATGACGAGTCCCAAGGCGAGATGAAGTCGCTGCGCTTTCGGTCTCTGCGGAATAAACAAGCTTATCCACAACAAGATGGTCTCACAGTGTGTTGATCCCGGTGGCGACCGACTTGAGCGCACCATCGAGCGGAGACGACGACACATGTCTTCTCAGATGGGCTTTGGCTGAAACCCCCCGTATTCGACACGGGCCAGGGGCAATAATATATGGCACGAGCAGCTCGCCGTGTTCATATCCGTGTGCTCAAAGAAGCGTCCCGTGGCGTTTCGGGACAACCTCGCCATGACGCGCATATGAAAGGAGACCGAATGAGGGCGCTGGGAATAGGTTCGGCGGCCGAGGTATGTATTGTCAAAGTTTCGGGGAAACCCGACGCATCCGTGTGGACTGCTGCTTTCCAACCGTCGGTCTTGAAGGCTGACCCATGCGTTCACGTTCGGTGTCTATACATATACCCCCCCCCCTAGATCGCATTAATCCTTCTTGTCGTTCTGCTTCACCACACACAAGAGCAAAGTCAAGCTATCGTTCGATCTGTAGCATTATTGTGCGCTTGTAGCGAAAAATCGATTGTCTACACACGACCGATTTCCGGAATCGCCGGCTCGCCGCTTTCATCGGGCGCTGCGCATCGCCTGATCGACCATGCCGGTGCTTCCCACGCACCGAGACGTGTCGTCCTCTCGATCTGACCTTCAAGCTGCTTCGTCCTCCGCTTCGACCCAGGTTGCAAATGAGCAGAATGAGAAACCTCGCCGACCGCCGTCTGAATCGTCCGACGAAAACAAGGAGGATGAGGAGGGGTACCAGGACAAGGGCGTAATCGAAGTAGAGGACAGTGGGGTGAAGCGGAAAGTGCGGGTCGTTCTGGAGCAGAAATCGGGAAAAGAGATGCTGAAGGAGGTGGCCGGCGGACAATATACCACTCCCCGATGGTGAGTCAGATCGAGCCAGCCATTGCTGACGCCAGGCGGCATTCACTCCCGTTCGTCAAACCGAAATATGGCCCACCGCCTCCACCTGTCTCCCTCGACTCCGCGCCCGTCACGCCCGAGATCACCGCCTCATGGTTCTCGTTCCTCTTCTTCAACTGGATCTCCCCGCTCATGGCGCTGGGATCGGCCCGTCCGCTGCAAGCCACCGATCTGTGGAAGATGGATCCCGATCGATCCGCTGGAGTTCTTTCTGACCGTCTGATCACCCATTTCGAGGAGAGGCGGCGGAAAGCGGACGAGTACAACGCAAAGCTCGCCGATCCCAACACTCCTTTGCCATTCTCGAAGCGAGTCCGGTTCTCGTTCGCCAAGAACCGTGCGGAAAAGGAGAAGGAGTACCGGACAAAGACGGGGAAGAAAGAAGCCAATTTGGCTTGGGCATTGAGCGATACATTCGGCTGGTACTTCTGGTCGGCTGGTCTTATCAAGTTTGTCGGAGACTTGTCGAGCGCTTTCACGCCTTTGGTCATCCGCGCGATCATTGCCTGGGCTGCGAGATGGCAGGCAGCCCGAGCGGTCGGCGCCCCCCGACCTGACATCGGACGGGCGGTCGGCATGGCTATCGGACTGTTCGCCATGATGTGTTTCGCCTCCCTGACGATACATCATTTCTTCATCCGTGAGTGACGCTTGTTGCACCTAGCGAGTCGTGTTGACCGTGCAGGAAGCGCTGGTACCGGTGTTCTCCTGCGAGCAGCGATCATCTCCGCTGTCTACAAACGATCTCTCAAATTCACCCAAAAGACGCGTGGCGAGATTCCCAACGGCAAGATCGTCAACCACATCTCGACCGACGTGTCGCGAATCGACTTTGCGGCCGGCTTCTTCCACATGACGTGGACTGCGCCATGTCAGTTCATCGTCATCACTATCATCCTTCTCGTCGAGATCGGCTACTCCGCCCTGCCCGGTATCGGATTCCTCCTCATCGCGATGCCGGCGCAAACCATGATCATGAAGAAGCTCTTCGCCGTTCGAAAGGCCGCCATGGTGTGGACCGACAAGCGAGCGAAGTTGCTGCAAGAGATTCTCGGCGGCATGAGAATTGTCAAATTCATGGCATGGGAGATCCCCTTCCTGACCCGACTGGGAGCGATCCGAAAGCAGGAACTCAAGTACATTCGACGTTTGCTGTGGTTCCGATCCGGCATGATGGCCTTTGCGCTGTCATTGCCTGTCCTCGCCGCGATCCTGGCGTTTATTACCTACAAATCCACTCAGCACGACCTCAATCCCGCGACCGTTTTCACCGTTCTGACGCTCTTCCAGCTCATGCGTATGCCCCTCATGATCTGGCCAATGTCGCTTGCGGCTTCCGCAGACGCGTGGAACGGTCTCAAGCGTCTCTCTGTCGTGTTCACGTCCGAGATCATCACCGAGGACCGAAACGTCCAGCCCGACCTCGACGACGCCGTCAGGATCGAGCACGCCAGCTTCACTTGGGACGCTGCGCCGGTTGTGGTCGACGATAGTATGGCAAAGCTCAAGGGCAAGCACGCCGCGGCCATTACGGGTCAGAAGCAGGCGCCGAAGTCGGAGAAGGGAAAGAAGGTCAAGGCCCCGAAGAAGGGCAAGGTTGATGCGGCGGACCAGGCGCATGCGCAGATCGCGGCACAGCCTGCTGCGATCGGCGATGCTGGCAAAGAGGGGCAGATGGGTGCTGGTGATGCGGCTAGGATGCCCGGAGTGAGCGAGAAGGTGCCAGGCGAGGTTGAGCAGAGAATCTTTAAATTGAAGGATATCGACTTGACCATTCCGAGGGGATCTTTGACGGCTATTGTCGGTCCGATTGGATCGGGCAAATCCTCATTGCTTCAGGGGATGATGGGCGGTGAGTTGTGGCCTTCGAAGTTCCGTTGTGCGCTAACAGGCAGAAATGCGCCGAACCGAAGGCAAGGTCATCTTCTCGGGCTCGACTGCCTTGTGTGCTCAGACGCCCTGGATCCAGAACGCCACGATCCGAGAGGTAAGCCGGCGCCGCGGGTCAACGCTGACGGTAGAATATCCTATTCGGCCAGAAATGGAACGAGGAGCGATACTGGGCTGCGGTCCGTGACTCGTGCCTCGAGGCTGACCTCGAGCTGTTCGACGATGGTGATGGAACTGAAATCGGCGAGAAGGGTATCAATCTGTCTGGTGGGCAGAAGCAGCGTGTCAACATCGCTCGAGCCATCTACTTCAACGCGGACATCATTGCCCTCGACGACCCGCTTTCGGCTCTCGATGCCGGTGTCGGCAAAGCGCTGTTCTTCAACGCCATCGCCGGTGCTCTGTCGGGAAAGACGCGTATCCTCGTCACCCATGCGCTGCACTTCCTGCCCTACGTAGACCACATCATCCTCATGGACGAGGGTCGCATTGTCGAGCAAGGGACGTACGCGGAGCTCAAAGCTCGGAACGACGGCGCGTTCGCCCGACTGATTCGCGACTTCGGTTCCGAGGACGAAAAGGACGAGCAGGAAGAGACCGAAGAGCAGGCGATCGAGAAATCGCTGCCGAAGAAGGTGTACCGCCGAGAAGACATGGTAGCTCGAGGTGACGCGCTCAAGCTCATGCAAGTGGAGGAGCGAACGACTGGAACGATGACGGCCCGCACCTACTTGGACTACTTCAAAGCCGGCCGAGGTGCCATCACCATTCCGTTCTTGCTCGTCTCGGTCGCGTTCTTCCAGGGATTCTACATCATGACTTCCTTCTGGCTGGTGTACTGGCAGGAGCGGAGGTGGAATCTTCCCGACGGGGTGTACATGGGTATCTACGCTTCGCTCGGTATCGGCTCGGCCCTCGCTACATTCTTCATGGGTTTCTCCAACGCCATCCTCAACATCATTGCATCGACGCGACTTCACCACGACGCGATCAAGCGAGTCATGTTTGCGCCGCAGTGGTTCTTCGACACGACGCCGCTGGGACGGATCATGAACCGGTTCTCGAAGGATGTCGACACGATTGACAACACTCTGTCTGACGCGATGCGGATGGCGATCGGTACGCTGGGAAACATCGTCGGCGCGACCATTCTTATTGCCATCATCCAGCCGTACTTCCTCATCGCGATGGGCACCGTGACCCTGCTGTACATCCACAACGCGCGGTTTTACCGTCGATCGTCGATCGAGTTCAAGCGCATCGACGCGATCCTCCGATCGTCGCTGTACTCGCACTTCTCCGAGTCTCTCTCTGGTATCGCCACGATCCGGTCTTATGGCGAAGGCGACCGGTTCGTCAAGGAAAACATCGATAGAATGGATGTTGAGAACCGGGCGTACTATCCTACAATCATCAACCAGCGATGGCTCGGTATCCGTCTCGACTTCCTCGGATCAGTCTTGACTTTCTGCGTCGCCATTATCGTCATCACTTCGCCGAACGTCTCTGCCGCCAACGGAGGTCTTGGTCTCAGCACCATGATCATCGTCCAGCAGTCGTACTCGTGGCTTATCCGACAGATCGCCGAGGTCGAGAACGACATGGTCGGCGCTGAGCGGATCATGCACTATGCCAATGCGCTCGAACAGGAGGCGCCGCACAACGTCGCCGAGAGCAAACCTCCCGGAATCTGGCCGTCGGAAGGCGCCATCGAGTTCAAGAATGTGCGCATGAAGTACCGAGAGGAGCTGCCCGACGTGCTCAAGGGCCTGACACTGTCTGTGGGGAAGAACGAGAAGGTCGGCGTGGTAGGAAGAACGGGCGCAGGCAAATCGAGTATCATGATTGCCCTGTTCCGTATGGCCGAGCTTTCGGGCGGAGCGATCGAGATCGACGGGGTGGATGTTTCCAAGATTGGGTTGAACGATCTTCGATCCGGCGTGTCGATCATCCCGCAGGACCCGCTCTTGTTCTCGGGCACGCTCCGAACGAACCTCGACCCATTCAACGAGAAACCCGATGACGTGCTGTACGATGCGCTTCGACGAGCCCACCTCATCCGCACGGACAACCGACAGTCCATCGAGCCGCGGACGAGCGACGACACCGCCAAGCGGTTCACGCTCGATACACAGATCGAAGAGGAGGGAGGCAACCTGTCCGTCGGCGAGCGGTCGCTCGTCTCGCTCGCGAGAGCTTTGGTGCGGGACACGAAGATCCTCGTCCTGGACGAGGCGACTGCGAGCGTCGACATGGAGACGGACGCAAAGATCCAGGAGACGATCAGGAACGAGTTCAAGAACAAGACGCTGCTGTGTATCGCCCATAGACTACGGACCATCCTGAGTTACGACCGGATCCTGGTCATGTCCGATGGACGTGTTGAGGTGAGTCTGGTGTGGGCAGAGACTGCGAGAGCGTAGAGCTGACGAGCAGGAGTACGATACGCCCGAGAATCTCTTCAGGGCCGGTGGGGCGTTTTACGAAATGTGCCAGAAGAGCTCCATCTCGATGGAGGATATCCAGGCCGCGACGGCGTTGCGGTTCTAAGTCAGAACGGCCGGGTCCACATTGATGATTACATGTATACATAGGATCGAATACAGAAGGTGTTGCGCGTGCATACCCTGCATGGCGTGGGGATATGTTTCAGTACAGTATCGCTATGCATACGATCGAAGCTGCTGCGTGGTTTTGGTATAACGGCGTAGCTTTCTCAATTGTGTCTAGGAGAGGGCGTACGGGCAGAGCGCACGTCGTGGGTCGCACCGGCTCTGCGGGTCCGTGCTGTCACGGGAGCCGGCGAGAGTGGCGAGCTCGACAAGGTGCGGGATTCTTGGGCGACACATCATTCACCGCGGCTCGAGCAGGGAATCAATGGCGTCAACGAAGGCAGGCATACGGCAGGCGTTCCTCTGACCGGCATGCCCCACCGTCTCCTTGGCCGTAGCAGCGTTTTCTCGGACTTGCCTTCGGCGTTCGGAGATCACTCGGACGTGTCCCCGCTTGCATGACTTCGTCGAGCACGCGTGAGGGAATCGGACTGCATCTCAGGGCTGGGCATCCGAGTGGCAGCTCCCTGGGTCTACTGACGCGTTGACTCCTTCTCAATCGCATCACCCTCGGCTCACTATAAACGCTCAGATCCGCTGCGCCGGGCTGACCCGCTACAGTAGTGTTGGATTTGCGTAGACTTTACGAAAGTGGTGCGACCGGCTCCGCCCCCTCGTCTGTGCACAGCCAATCCACACAAAGTTCATGCGGCGCTTCCACTTGACCTGGGAGCTCGTTTGCCGGCTCAGCAAACGCGAATCGGTTGAGCTGACTCACCGGGGTGAAGCTATGCACACGAAACCCAACGGGACGGGCACCGACAGACCTGGGGTTGAGTGGCCAATCCTGCTCAACTCCTTCCCGACTCTGCCTGCGAGTCGGGTGATCCGCATGGTGGTACACGACGGTCTCGGGCCTGACGACGTCCTTTCAGGACCTCTACGAATCGCACTCCACCCGGCCAAGCTGCACCTCTATGTGATGCCACTCTGGCGTTACCTGGCCACTGCCCGCCGACTTTCATTCCTGGCTCAGGGAACTCACTACCTCCGATCCGCAATCGACTCAGTGGGCTTCAAGTCGAGCTGCCGGCATCGTTCGTGAGCCGAGTGCTGCAGCAGCAGCTAGTGGGTTCGACACAGATTCACAGCATGTGCGCCAACGACATGTATCTGCAGCACGGACAGTCGTCGTATCGCGTCGCTCGTGCGACGTTGAGCAAGATCATCGAACAGCACGGTTGTGACCTCAAGCGCCGAGCTTCATCGCGGACGCGAAGATATTCTCACGCCGAGATGAAATCTGCACGTGCACGCGAAACAATGGTGTGGTTTCGTCCGCCTGCTCGTCACGGAAAAGGGCGCGCCTCATGCACTGGTCCTGGCAGCGGTACGGCGGTACGAAGTCAACATCGACTTCGAGATCATCGGTCGAGTTGTCCGAATACAACGGGTAGGAAATGGCAGGTTTGCTTGCGAGTTCGCAACGAACGGATCATTGCGGGGGTGTCTTTGCTTCAGGGCAGCCCGGCGGAGAGGGGCGAAATTCACCTCTCCCGGAAAAGGTGTGGGATACACTGGACAGGGTGGCTTGGGAGGAACACCAAGAAGCTCATGACTGCGAGAGCGGGGATGGCTCATGAAGCGACCAGCAAACACTCAAGTAACGACCACTTTTCCATGCGATACACCATCGCATGACTTCCATGATCGTCGGTCACAAGTGCATTCAGCCAATGGTCATATGCATGATGAAGACAACAACACGACTGTACAACAAAGGGGTCCACCTCACGGACATAGCTGCCATTGCACCCCCAGACAGACGAAACCATCAGAATCATCCCTCGTATCTTGATCGTCTTCTCGTCTCCCGCGTTCCGCCTATCTTTCTCTGCCCCATTTTGTCCAACTCCGACAGTTTCAGGCAATCAGTCCGCGTGGGCTGCTCGACAGCTTCGTCTTTCACCAGGAATGTTTGATCCCTCCACGATTCTATTCCTGCCAATTCGCCCAAGATCTATGCCGTCTAAAGTCTCCGTCCAGCAGCCTAAGATCATCGATAATGATTGTAAGAGCATAGCCTAGGCCTCGCCGATGAGTGCAGATTCGAGTCGGATGCGGATCTGCCGAGGCCCAGGATGCGGTCGGAAGCAGAACTTTCATAGCGAGGTCCGCGCCATGGAAATCCATGTGGAAAGGCGACGTGGAAGCGCCGTCGAGAGGCGGAGCACTCATCTCCGACTTAGCGTGCATTCGTCGAAGCAGTGTGTGACAGAGCCCCGGCGAAGAGGGGGTATGTCGCGGGCAAGCCGATCATGGTCGTGGAGACATGGCTGGCACGGATGGCGGGCGGGAGGG
>JAHXHD010000121.1:0-54534 GCA_019857685.1 Papiliotrema terrestris | reverse complement strand
CCCGGTTCCTGGCAGACAGATTCCACCACCAGATCGAGTCCATCAGTCAGTCACCCGATGGGTCTCTCCTTGTCTGTGCCCTGTCCCCACCCTGCCATCTATTGTAAAATGCATGTGCGGTCTCTATGTTGGCATCGCTGCCGATGTTTCCAGTGCCCCCGTCGTGCGAGTCCTTCGTGCACTCTCCAGCCCAGATCCAAGTCGAGTATCCTATCTCAAACCCCTGAATCGTCTACCTCGTGACCTCGGGCCACGAGTTTCCATATCGCCTCGCCTCTCCCGCCATATACCCATGCGACCCCCGGCGTCTAAGCCTCCACATAAGCCCGGAACAGCTCCAGCTCGTCCTCGCCCGCCGCCCAGGTGACTTCCCTGCCGGCCCCGACAAACACCACATCGCCCCTCGCCACCTCCAGTTGCGCATCCTCCGCGGCCCACGACACCGAGCCCTTGCCCTGCGTGATGACGCAGATGCTCGGACCGTCGACCGCGCGGTGTCCCTCCTTCTCGCCCTGGCGCACCTCGACCTTGAACACCGAGAACTCGTCGATGGGCGGGTCGTACAGCAGCGTCGAGGACGAGATCGTCTCGGGCTTGAGCAGCTGTTTCGACGCCGGGCCAGACTCGTACGTGAGCATCTCGACAAGCGTGGGCACGTCGCGGAGTTTCGGGGTGAGGCCCGCGCGGACGACGTTGTCGGACGTGGCCATGCACTCGATGATGTCTGGCATCAGCACCCGCAATGGAATGGCAAGGAATGGCGCCGCGAAAGCTCGACGTACCGCCCGAGATATACGCATGGGGCATATCTGCGCCCAGGAACGCCGCCTCGCCCTTCTTGAGCTCCACGACGTTCAGCACGAACACACACAGCACGCCCACATCGTCCGGGTACTGCTCGTTCAGGACCTTGACGAGCTCGACCAGCTCCTTCTCGTTCTCGTTCACCTGGCCCTCGTCCCACCGGGCCAGCAGGTCCGCGATCACCTTCTTGACGGTCTCGGCCTCGGCGTTCATGAGGGCATCGAAGATCCGCTTGAGGATTTCTTTTTGCGCGTCGGTGGGCCCCGCCTGCGTCGGGCTGAACAGCAGCGAGGTCGGCGGGCGGGTGTTGGGCAGGACGAGCGCCGAGGCGAGCTCGGAAGTGAGCTCAAAGGGGATGATGCTGTCGAGCTCGGTCGTGCTGAGCAGGTTGAGCAGAAGCGATGGGAGGGGCAGGAAGTTGAGGAAGGCTTTGAACGGGGTCAGGGCGATGGCCATCTCGGGCTTGTGGTTCGGGTCTGGGGTTAGCGTGGGGTTGCGAGGTGTATCTTGGGACCGATGGGGCGCGTGTAGCGTGCAGATACCGAGGGGACATGATGAAGCGCACACGGAGGAACGATGCTGGTGGAGCCAATGGCCGGGGTACAGCTCGGGCCGCAAAGGCCGACCCTCTACGCACGCCAATCCACCTCTCCACGGTACACTCTCTGCGCTTCGTCTGAGGATCCGGCTCCAAGCAGTCCCCTACTCCCCACCATGAGAGCTCTGAACAAGCCATATCCCCACCTCGACTCACCCTTGTAAACGTCGCCCCTCTCCCGGTGCAGCCTCTCCGCAAGCGTCTTGTCCGGGTGCGCCTGGATACTGAGGGCCGTGCCGATACTAAGCACCTTGAACAAGAACGGCAAGGCACCTTCCTTGGAGTCCGGGAACGCCTTGATGACCTTGTCGCCGGTGAGGCTTGGGTCGGCCTTGAGCACCTCGGCGAGGGTCTTGTTCGACTCGGCGGGGACCTTTGAGGGGAGAGTCGTATGGGTGCCCATCCACAGCTGCTATTAGCGGGCGCTCAGGCGGGGATGCGCGCTGGGACGATCGGAACGCAGCGGGAGGACCGAAGATGTGGGACCGAAGGGCTGGGGGGTTTTGTGCGAGAGCAGCGGCCAGGTCGAGCCGTGCGTGTAAGAACGTGGGGGGTGATGATAGACCGCCTGTGGGGCCGGTCGCGCCAGACCACCCCCGCCGCTGCCAGACCCGCAGAGCCGATCGTCTGACCGCCCCAGACGGAAAAGCTTGACTCCTTGCCGCATGATCTCGAAGATGCCGACCGCACTCACCTCGGCATACGTCTCGTTATCGTCGATCGTGAAGTCAGGGACCGAGACCTGGCTGAACTGCGCGGCGAGACTGCTCTGTCCCTTCTTGCCCCACGCATAGGACTGCACGCCCGGGGCGAGCTTGAACACTGGTGCCATCGTGCTGAGGGTGTGTGTGTGTGTGGGTGGGTGGTGATGAGAGGTGATGAAAACGAGAGGCTGATGTGTCTACGAGTAGTGTACCCCAGCCAGGTCTTTTGAAACGGCTGATCTGCGTACTGATGGCGTAAGGATTCCAGCCATGAGACGCGTCTGTTCCCTTGAATTCTCCCTGCTGCGACCCGCTTTCCTGATCCGGACCCAACTCGCCTCGGGGCTTCTCACGCCTCGAGGCGCATCCCTCTGCATCCCGCGACCAGCCTTCTTTGGGCGGGCGCAGGTCGAGCGAGACGCTGAGCAAGACCTCGAGCGATTCCGCGAGTTGGCCATCCCAAGCAGACGAAGCAAGTGCGCACTTTACGCGTCATGCTTGCGTCAGAGCTCTTTTCGTCCTCGCCCCAGCCGTATGCCTGACGCGAATCACCCAGCAGTCCCGCACGCACAAGGGCGGCAGCCGACATGATCAACAGTGACGCCTGGCTCAGACACCTCGAACAGATTATGCTCGAATTGTATGCATAAAGCACGTGCTGATCCAGATGTGGATCGTGCCGAGACAACGCGTGCACTCCGCGTTGCCTCCTTCTCCTCTCCATGCGCCTCGTCGCCTTCTCCTCGCCAGTCGGCGCCGGTCGTCGTCCGCTCCTGAACACTCAAAATGTCCCCACTTATTGGATCGATCCATCCCGGGGGTTGACGTCGGATCCAACGGGCACGCCGAACGGCGAAGCCTGGTCGAGCGCGCTGGCTGTAAGCGATGGTTCCGGGGTAGACCACGACTGTTTCCACGATCCCGTCTGCCTCCCCGTCCCGAGCCAGCTCCACCAATCCCGCCTGATCCAACGCATTGCGCGGCCACACTCCTGCTCGCGAGACACCCATACACCACCCCTCCCCACGCATCCACACAACACACAGCACCAAAAAGAAGAAACACCCAAACCCACCCCCTGTTCCTGATCCGCTGCACCTCGGGCTTCTCCGCGTCCTGGTACAGCAGCTTGTCCTCGGCGGCCTTGACGCGCATGTTGACATGCTCGCGGACGAGCTGGCGCTTCTCGGCGGGGTCGGTGTAGAAGCTACCCATGAACTTGGTGATCCATGGCGTCTTGGGATCCTCGAGGTATCGCTTCCAGCCCTCCGGGTCCGCGGTCGGGTTCTGCGGCTCGTTGTTCGGTTCGGGCATGAAGGGGTAGACGGCGAAGCCCAGGGCGATGAGGATGAAGGTGTTGCGCCAGGCGGGAGTGAACCACGCTGGGGTCAGCGCGAGCGACTGCGACGGAGCGAACGGCCAGGGAGGGGGGGAGCGGTTCAGAGTACGCAGCGAGGAGAAGCCGGGTTGACGGGTTGGGGGAAAATGAGCCAGGAGGGAGAGGATGGAGGACGGGAATGACGCAGCGAGCACAGCGGAGACCCGGGACGAAGGTGAAGGTACCAAGCGGGGTGTGACGATAGAGAGTCATGGGCCGCTACGCGTGCAGCAAGGCAAGACCGCAAAGGAGGCACGGAGGCTCCTCCAGACAACATATGCGCGCCCAACTCACACTCGTGCGTCACCGTGTCGTCGTTGGCAGGAGGGTGGTGGTGGTCATCGTGGTGCGCATCATGTCCAGCCGCAGCGCGCCTCAATCCCGTCGAGGCGAAAGTTCGTGCCGAGGTGGATGCCGACGGGGCGAACCGAGCTGACCGCGAGAGGACGGGTGCTTGGCGCAGGAGCGATCTGGAGAATGACATTGTGTACAGGGAGAGCAAGAGGTCAAAAGACGGGTTGATGATAGGTTAGAGCCTGGGCGACCGGGGCGGACATCGCCGCTCAAGGACCGCTCGACGCAGCCTAGCGGAATTATCGTCAAAGTGGCACTGGTACTCGATTCTCCTGCATCATCACCGTAGTGGCCGGAAGGTGGGTTCACCCTTTCCGCATGCATGCATACACGCATGTGTGATGCATCGAGGTACGGAGATGGAAGCTCAGGCAAGTGTCATGTTGGACGCAACGTCAAGAACTCGGCCGAGCGTTGTCCACGAGATATTTACAGAGGCGCACATGCACGCTGCACGAATGACAAGAGAGTCGACATGTAGGGCAACGACCTCGGCACTTGGTGATGTGATCAACGCTAGGCTGCGAACCGTTAGCCCATAGCGTGAGATGGGCTCTGGCGTCTGTACATGACAGACCCTCGGGCGGACGTGGGCTCGACGTCGAACGCGCGTACGCACGCATGTATGCATGCCTCGGACTCCACCTCGGCACGACCGACCCGCCGACCCGCCCCCGACCGCTCCTGCGCCGCAAGCCGTCCTTCCTGCGGGGAGATGCACTGTGCAGAAATTGGGAAAACCCGGGAAACCGGTACCAGGGGCGTCCAGGGCCCGGGCGGGGAGGAATCGGGTGGAGACGGCGGGAGAGCGATGCCCCTGTACGTACGAGTACGACTCTTTGTTCGCGCAATGCGGCTCCACCTGAAAGAGCGAGCGAGCGAATGAGCGAATGAGATCGACATGAAGCGCGTTGGGTGCTTTGTCATGTCGCGTGGTGGGTTCCCTTGTCCACCAGATCACGACTGTGCGCTAGGCAGAGGATGTCGCATGTCCACCACGGCGATCAGCTGGCCGGTCGGGACCCGCGAACGAGTGCGAGGTGACGAGATCGGGCCTGAACCTGAACACTCATCCCCCAGTGCTCAGGAAGTGATAGTCTGCCGAGGAACGTGGAAATTAAGCTGCGCAATCCCAGTCCCCAGCTCCTCCTCCCCGACTCGAGAGCTCCACACCCAGAGAGAGTCCCGCCTGGCGGCCTGGCCGTCTGACCTGAGCCGCCGACAGATTGATTTGGACCCAAACCCTGAATGATCCCATGTCGATAGGTCGGGGTTTAACCTAGCCTAGTGGAGGAACACCTCTGCCCTCAATCTTTGCACCGGTTGCTACCAACCGACTTTGTCTCATCGCTACATCTCGTTCGTTGTTCGCCATCGCATCCATAATCTACGCATAACATCTCGACGTGCACGGAGAGAAGAAAAGCACAACACATAGCCAGAGCCAGAGCAGACATCCCGCTAAACGGCCTTTTGTCCCGTCTCCACTCGTCATCCGACCACCTCCCGCTCCGCCAAGACATTCACTCGCCTCTGCATTCGTTCCGCGGTTCATAGCGACAATCGACGGCTCACGAACGACCAACATCGCACGCACGCCACCGACCCGATAGCGTGGAGCGGGCGATATTACTCGAGTGGACCGGCTCAGAACACAGCGGTCGCCGCAGATCGAGACCGACTGGCATCGGATCACCTCATCACCTGCCAGCATGTTGCTGTCGGCATCGACGATGTTGGTCGCGCCGCTGCTGCTCGCGCTCGGCGTCGGCGCGCAGTCGGAGGCGGATGGATGCCTGCGGCTGCTGGGCAGCGTGGCGTGCCCTGCATGTGAGTCCAGGCCCGCTTCTTCCCCTGGCAGCATAGAGGAGGCTCTGGGCCATCACCCGTCGCTCCGCTTACGCCAGTCCAATACGCCTATCTGTCCCCCTCGAACCTATCCAACGCCTTCCCGTTCTTCGAGGGCGTGACCGACGTGCGCTCCTTCGATGCCGCGGCGCTAAACTACTTCTCCGATCCCTTCCAGTTCCGCACCACCAAGTTTGTCAACCAACTGGGGTGCTTCAACGCAAGCCAGGCGACGATACGTTACCAGCGCACCGTGCTCTGCAGCATGTGGGTCAACGAGCAGTGGTCCGCGCAGTGCCTCTCGCGATACAACGGGACCAGCGCCGCGACGTCGCAGAAGATGGTGTGCCAGTCGACCTGCCTTGAGTACTCGGCAAGCGAGACGGCCCTGGTGAACAACACGGTGTACTGCCCGGGCGAGGACTTCACCAATGGCAACAGGAGTTTCCAGCTCAACAAGGACTTTGTGGATTGCACGAACTGGACGAGTCTGGCCACGAACAACTCGGCCACGTGTGTCACCGGCGCGAGCAACGAGGGGAATTGCGGGTATGGCAGTTCCACGACGGAGCTGTGCGATTTCTGCAGGGGAGATGACCCGGATGACTGCTGTTACGACGGTGAGTGACATACTCGAGCGTTCACCAGTGATTCTGATTCACCTGCTCGTGCGGCCGTCACATGGGACCCGACACTGACCGCAGGCTCGGTCGACATCTCGGTCTGCGGCTACTTCCTCCCCGTCCGCGCCTCTACGACACTGTCGTCCTCCTCGCCCACGTCGACAAGCTCATCACCGTCAAGCACATCCACTTCAAGCTCACCCACCTCGTCAAGCACCGCTAACGCATCGCAAGGCGCACTGCAGAACGAGAATACGAGCTCGAATCAAGGTCTCTCCGGCGGGCAGATAGCGGGTATCGTCGTCGGCTCAGTCCTCGGCGGTTTCTTCGTGAGTCGCCCCGCCTTCTCTCCCATCATCTGTGCCGCTGACTGACCGCAGATGCTGGGCAAGCTCGTCCTCCTCTTCTGGTGGTGCCGCCGCAGGCAGAAGCGCAAAGAGCGCGCCGCCGCGGCAGCTGGGGGCAATGGGCGGGTGGCTGGCCAGTCGCCCAACTCGTCCGAGAAGGGCCTGCTGGGCAGCTCGCCACACGGCACAAACAGCTCGCCGACCATGGGCGGGGATACCCTCTACGCTGGCAGCCACGCGGCCAAGTCCGCCGAGAGCGGCATGTCGCCCCATATCGGTGCGGGCGTGGCGGGCGGCGCGGCGGGCGTGATGGCGGGCGAGGCGCTCGGCGGAGGCGGAGGCGGGGAGAGGAGCGGGGTGGTCTTGCCAAGGGTGCGGGACGAGAACTCGCATGTCGGAGGGTTCATCGAGACGGGCGCGGAGGTCAATGTGCTGTGGCCGTGAGTTGTTTCTCTCAGCTAGACGTCAGACTTTGCGGCAGAGTCGACCGGCGGGCATGGAGATGAGGGAGGATGAGTGGACAACGCTGACCGGCAGGTACCGAGCCACACTACCCGACGAGCTCGACCTTCGACCGGGCATGAAGATCCGCGTGTTGCGGCTGTACGACGACGCGTGGGGTACGGGCGAGGTCATCAGCGGAGGCGAGGCGAGCGAGACCGGCAAGCAGGGTGCCTTCCCCATCGTGCGTATGCGACCCGACTGACTGGGGTTTGGCTCTTAGTGCTGTGGGCTGACGCGCAGGTGTGTGTCTCGGACGGCAGCTCGGTGGGCTCCTCAAACGGCAGCAGCGGTTCACACTGAGCGCTTCACGGTATCGGCATGGGAGGGACGCGGTCATGGTGCGCATTGCGCAAGAGAGGGTGACATATCATCAGCGAGGTGTTTGTTTCAGCTAGTTCGGCCGGTCGCGCTCGCGGTCGCGGTACATGGGTCTTATAGTCGTTCTTTAACCGATGGTCCAGTCTTGATCTAGTTGCATGTATGGATCTATGTATTCTGCTGATGGATGGCGATGGGACCCGCGCGATGCGTTCACGCCCCCGCCACTTGCTTGGGACAATCGTCGATGGGGAGCTGACCCACGATGGGGTGTTCCTTGCATGTGCGCTGCTGCGCGCCTGGACGTCCAGCAACCCTGAAGGCATCTCGCGGGCGGGCGAGGATGTCGAGATGCCGTTTTGCCCGGACGGTCACCTCGCACGCCAGAGCGGGGGCTGGTCCGCTGCGGCGTCGTCCGGGCGGGCACTGCAGTACACGCCTTTGTGCCTCCAGGTCTCTGGTTCGCGATGGGCGCATGACCTCAGCCGTGCTCCTTACCCCCGTGTCCCATTCCGCAGCAGACAGAGCTCAGAACCGCGGCAAGCCAATGACGCCTCCCCGCTCTGCCCACAGTCCCAGCGCGCGATCGACCTTGATCTGGCAGCCGAGCCTGCTCGCGCCGTCGCGGTATCCCACCGCATAGCCGAGCATGTCGAGCTCGTCGTCGCTTGCCTCCGCGATCGGCGGGGGCGGGACGGTCGGCGAGGTCGAGGCGGGGATGTACAGGTGGCATGTCGCGCATTCTGCGTGGTCAGCCGACGTGGATGGGATCAACATGGGCAACATGGGGCGGCGCGTCGCGTCGCAGAGCGGCCAAGGACGTCTCGCGCAGGAAAGTTCGGTAGCGACGTACCGAGGTTGCCCCCGCAGGTCCCCTCGAGCGAGGGCAGATCGTGCGCCTTGCCCACTTGCAGCAGCGTCTGCCCCACATGCGCCTGTACCTCCCGTACGTCCCCCTCCCACGTCTTGAACCGGAGCGTCACCGCCTTGACGCCAATCTCCCCTGCCGGGGGTGCCGCTGCATTGTCTGATCCCACGTGATGGTGTCCGAGTAGACCAGCCGGGCCGTCGCGCTCCGGATCGACCACGTCCCACAGTCCGGCTTGCTGTGCCTCTGTGAGACCGATGCGTCCTCGCCAGTGCTGCCACAACGCGCCACGCGTCGACGGTCTTCGGGCCTGCGTGCCAAATCTCCCCGCCGATGTCGCCGTGAGGTGGTCGAGGATCTTTCCCGCGTCGCCGGCGGCCAGGTTGCCAAACATGTCTAGCGAGGGGAGGGCGATTGCGTTGGCGGCGTATCTGCAGGCATGTCAGCGTGGATGAAGCGAAACGGCACGCACAGGCCCGACGCGCCTGGAAACTCACTTGTGCCCGCCGACATGCGCAATGTCGCCCACTCTGACCCGGCCCGCCAGACCCCTCTTTTCCACCTCATGTCGCAGGGCGCGAACAAGCGCGCCCCCTCGATCACCACATCGGCAGTCCCTGCTTCCGTGCGTGCAGACCAGAATCTCAATCCCGTCCTGCCCCGCGCGGTTCACGGTCGATCGCAACGACGCCGACTCTGGCTCGGTCGACGTCTGTCCATCCGGCACATACGCCACATCCCTCGCGAACGCCTCGCTGTCCAGTGTAGAGGTGTCGAAGCGGTCGTACTCGAACACCTTGCCGTCCGGGAAGAGCAGCCTCGCCCTGTACGCCTCCACGCCGTCCAGGGCGTCTTCGCCGGCATCGCCCGCCCCGTCCCATACCGCGTTAACCCCGATGTCCCTCCCTTTCAACGTCGTGTTCGCCCGCGAGAGCAGCGCGCTGGCCAGCTCGAGCCTTGCGGGCCATTTCGAGGGAGGGACGGGCACGTGCAGCAAGAGCAGGCCGCGGCGGTAGGGCAGCGATCGGGGAAGAGGTTCGTACGCTATTGGCCCGATCGCATCCGTCGCCTCACCGTGGCTCGGCGAAGGCGAGGCCGGAGTCCGAGTCGGAGTTGTCGGCGGCGGGGACGACAGGGGCGGTAGATCCAGTGCTGTCGCCTTGCGTGCCGAGGTGCTACTCTGTCCAGTGAACAGATACACCCCCGTCCGGAAAAGTCGAGCCTGGGGGAGCGGCGGCGGCGGCCGTGAGGTCGCCGCGGATACTCGCTTCACCGCGCTCGCTCTCGACATGCACAGCATGACCAGTCCTCCGCCCGACGACGTTCTGTGCGGGTCGTACCCTGATGAGCGGGTGATGATGTTGATGACAAAGTCGATCCGAAATCTATCGGCACAACCCGTCTCGTTCGTTCAATTTCGGCCAATGCCGTTTGCCCGAAAGGCACACGCGTTCGCCCGGCTCACAATCGCTTCGAGCCTCTCGTCTGGCGGTAGCAATGTCCGTGTCGCCCACAGCCTGGACAGTAGATCACTGTGCACGAAGCCGCACGCAGCGAGCCGCATCACACATGCATTCTCGCGTGCTTTCATCCAGTTTGGATCGACCATATGCAGGTATATCTTTATAGGCAGTACAACGTGTAGCGAGCCATCATCTGCCTTTCGCTTCCCGGAATCTGCGCCGAACCCGTCGCGGGATCGAGCGAGCCCTACCCTGCTCGGCAGCCTCGCCCAGCCCCTCTGCTACCATGCCGTCATCCCGACTCTTGCTATATGGGTTCGCTGCACGAGGGACAGGTCCACACCCGTTCCCTCGCCCCCTTCTTCGAGCTCGCGCCGCTAAACCCATTCGTCTTGCCTTGCACCGGCCCCAGCCCCTCCACCTTGACATCCCCCTTGAACTTGTCCTGCGCATCCGCGCCCGCCGGTGCGGCATCTGGGTCCTCCACATCCCACCCGAAATGGGCGTACCACTGCGCCAGATCCCCCGCCAACGTCTTGTCGTCCTCGGACGACTCGCCCCATCGCTTGAGCAGCGAACGCGCGAGGATTACGCTCCGCCCGTTCCCGACTATACCCGTGTCTTTCCCTCCACGCTCGATGGACGACTGCGCGGCCGCGCGTAGCCGGGCGTCCAGGTCCGCCACGTCCGGCGCGTCCGTATCGTCCGCCTCGTCCAGGTGGTCGAGAGTGAATGTGAAGTCTTGCAGCAGCTGCAGTCCGGACGCCTTGAGCTTCCCGAGTGCTGTAGGCGTGGCGCTCTCGTGGAGGTCTCGCTCAGAGAGGCACTTGGTGTGGTACCACTTTCGGCAGCCTGCGATGAGCGGTCTCAACGCCGATCCCCACTCGGACTCCGACTCACTTCCGTTGGGGCAGTAGATCATACGGGTCTCGTCGTCCAGTGGCAACGGGACATACGGTTTCTTGCAGAAGCAGGTCGGATCGCGGATCGGCTGTGTCGGGAGTCAGCGCTGGGCTTTGCAGCTGATCCCACAACACTCACAACGACCACCCGACCAGGCTGGACCTGCTTCTTCGCTCCCGTCTTTCCCTTTCGTCGCGGCGAGGCTTGCGCGCCGTGCTCGGTGATCGAGGACGGGTGCACCGCCTTCGCATCGCGCACCTCCTTCCTGTACCATTTATCGTCTGGCCCGATCGGCTTCTGTAACGGATTCAGCTCGTCAAACTCGGTGACGTGGCATCGGTCTGGGCGTCAGTCGACCGAGCGAGCCGCAGAAGCAAACACACCCTCGACGACGTGCACGGACACGCGGTCGCTCTCGTACGACCTGTAAATCTCGTTGTGATCGAGACGCCGGGGTCTGAACGTCAGAGGTTCTCAGTCCGGATTGCCAGTGCTAGACGTACAGCCCGCGGACGCCGGCCAGGCGGAGCTGGTTCATCGTATTGTACATCCATTCCACGGTGCTGTTGGATGAGCTTCGCATCTCATGGCACGGAGCGACAGCTCACATGAACACCGAGCGCTCGTCCTTTGCGCGAATCTCTTTCAAATACCCGATCCAGAACAGCTCGTCTTCCGGCACGTCCCCCGACGACGACGGAGATTGTTCACCGCGGATGTAGATGCTAATATCAGCTTGCCCCTCGCGGATCCGCTGTGGAGGACGTACAATTCTCCACTGCGGAACTGCCCCGCGGCACCTGTATGCGGTCAGTCTACTATCGGAACGCTATCGACTGTCCACGTACCACGAAACGACCTGCGCATCAGCTCGACCCGGAAGCTCTGTCGCTTAACGTACTTGTACTTTTTGTAGTCCAGCCATTCCTCGTCCGTTCTGCCATCAGCCGAGCCCGAGCGCCTGGCGACACGAGACTCACGGAGCTGGCAGGTCGGGTTCTATGGCCGGGCCCTGGGCTGCCCCTGTCAAAGTGGTGCCCGTCGTCGTCAAGCTGGGTGCAGGCTTGTGCTCGAGCTCCCGCGAGCGTTTCCTTTTGGCCATGGTGCCGCGGGTTGGAATGGCTAACACGCGAAAGATGCGGCGTATCTGTGCGCGTCGTATTACCGAAAGGGGTGTACGTGAAGAGCAAGCAAGCAGGCACGCGCGCAGTGAAGCAAGACGGAATAATGTTGATGCAAGAAGACGGCGGTGCGAAATCAACAACAATCAACGACATGACGGCGCACAGTGTAGGCGCCTGCATTACGAATCTGCCCTTGGCATTACACCCGTCGGTCATCATCGTCTTACCGTCCATTACAATCCATTACAATCCATTACGGCCCCCCCCCTTACAAACAGACCCGCGGCGATCTCCGCCGTCCGCGAACCTCCACTCTGCCATGACTTTTCGGTCCAGCGTCTACATCACTCATCCACCACCCGATCATGCCGAGGCCGCCGATATCATCATGCCTCAAGCGGGTACGATGTCCGGTGCACGGCTTGGCCAGGTCCACACAACGCCGCCACGCATCAAGGATCACTCCCGCCGAGGTCAAAGCCCTTCTGCCGAGCATGAAAGACTCGGTCGTGTGGAAGTGGGACCAGGTGACGATGGCCATGTCGGGCGGAGTCGACTCGGCCGTCGCGTTGCGCATACTGTCTGAATGGGTATGTCGGCTTGTCTCCCCCGAAGCGGCGGCGTCAAATTCGTCAGGACCTTCTCCTCTGTCAGTGCTGAACCCCAGCCGATTGACCTGAACGTGATCTTCATGCGCAACTGGGACTCGCTCCTCTCCGAATCGCCATCCGATGACCCCTCCACCACATCCTACGCCTACTCGTCCGATCCGTCCTCGTCCAAGGGGCCCAACATGTCCCCATGCGGGTGGCAGCGGGATTGGGAGTCGGTGCAGAAAGTGTGCGCACACGTCGGCATCCCGGAGAACCGCGTCCGGCTCGTCGATCTCAGCCAGGAATACTGGACGAGGGTGTTCGAGCCGGCCATCAACGTCTGGCAGGACGGAGGCACGCCTAATCCGGATGTGGCATGCAACAGGGAGATCAAGTTCGGGGCGTTGTTGGAGCACGTGCCGAGGACGAACCGGAGCTTTCTCGCGACGGGTGGGTGGTGGCGCGGGTGTTAACCAGTGTCCGTTCGGGGCAAAGCTGAGGACAGGACATTATGCTCGCGTCAAGCGCGTACCGCATGCGACGAGGCTGTGCCGCGCGGAGGATCTGACGAAAGATCAGAGCTACTACTTGAGTGCCATCACGGAAGCGCAGCTCCGGCGGGTGAGAAGGATCCGTCGATCTGCAAGGTGGTGCTGACAGCAGGCACTGTTCCCGCTGGCCGGGATCAAGAAAGAGGACACACGGCGCCTGGCGCGGTATTACGGTCTGCCCAATGCGGAGAAGGAAGAATCAATGGGGTTGTGCTTTGTGGGCGAGCGCGGAAAGTTTGGCAACTTTGTTTGTGAGTGTTCTCCGGTTGTCACGGTTCCGCCTCGATCATCGCTCACTTCAGCGCAATACGTTGCGAAGCCGCCAGCTCAGGGATACCTCGTCGACCAAGAGGGCAAGCGCCTGGCGCCACACGACGGATTGTGGCACTACACCATCGGTCAACGCGCCCGAATAGCGGGCCAGCTCGAGCCGATGTTCGTCGCGAAGAAATGCATAGGCGACAGCAAACAGGACATCATGGTCGTCCCGGGTCGGTGAGTGTTCAGCCTCCCCTCTCACTCCCCGCTGACCTCAGCGAGCACCCGGCGCTGATGTGTACCCGCCTGCACACGCACGACTTCCACTGGATCGCGGGCAAAGTCCCAAAAGGGATAGTCCCCGGCGGGAAGAAGCGCGCCTTGGTGCAGCTCCGCCACCGGATGGATCCCGTCCCGGCCGTGATTGCGCATGACTGGAATGGCGAGGGACTGACCATCGATCTGCTGGAGCCCGTGCAGGGCGTGGCGGCGGGCCAGGTGTGCGCGGTATACTACCTCGACTGGTGTATCGGCAGTGGGATCATCAAGCAGACCTGGGCGAGCGACACGCACCCGGTAAAACACTTCAGGGCCATCAAAGAGGCAAAGGGACGGCCGGAGGATTACTACGGCGCGGAGGAGAGTGACCGGCTCGATGTTGAGATGGAGGAGGTGGAGGAGGGCGACGAGGACGGTGAGGGTGGAGGTGATGAGATGGCGGCGTTGCCGCGGCCGGTGACGGGGTATGCGGAGGAGCTGGACAGAGCGGAGAAGAGTGGGTCGGCATCGGGGCGGGACCGGGAGGAAAGCGCAATGGGGCATACGCGCAAACCGGAGAGGGACACGACAGCCCGGACCGTTGTCTCCCAAGCTTCGCGAGCAGACGACGCCCCTTCTACGACCACAGCCGATTTTTGGGCGTCAACCGAACCGGCCCTCCCATCTCAATCGCCCCACCCCGCACCCACGCAACAAGCCCCAAAAGCACGGCTGGCATTCGGCCAGTATGCTGTCGCTCGGTCACCTCTCATCAAAGGCTTTGGCGCGCCGAGAGGTTATTCTCGCCATACGCCATTTGGCAGCATCACAAAGCAGTTCCAACGGCAGGACACGCCCTGGCAGGCTCCTTCCGCCGAGTCGGATTCGACGTCTCGCCCAGGACCGCGATCCAACCTTTCGGTCGCTGAGGGATCCAAGCCGAGTCGAGCGGCTCAGCCCCGACCGAGACGCGGACCCGCGATGGAGCGGAGCGAGAGGCGGAGCGGTCAACGAGCATCCGACCTGGCCGGATCGAACGTCGAACTCAAGGATCGGCCTCCTGCGTTCGAAGCGAGACAGGGAGACAAACAAGAGAGGCCTGGGAGGAAGGCAGCAGGATGGAGAGGACGCGCCAAGGGGAAGGTTGTGACCGAGCCGGAGTGGCAGGCCAGGGGCCGGCTGCGGGGTGGTGTCAAGGAGTTTGGGCGGGAATATGAGGCGGATACGACGGGGAAGTCACGCGTGAGGGAACGAGGGGAGTTTGTTGCTCGGCGGCCGAGGGCCAGTGGGTTTGGGATGAAGCGCTCGGCATAGGGACTGGGTGATCACCTTTCATTTTGGCATGTTGTTTGACAACGTTGTAGCATATCGCATTAGTCGCATGAACAGCAAAAGTCGCTCCAGGCTGGGTGCCCTGTGTCGGGTGGCGAAATTACCCACTTTGCGGACGGATCATAGAGCTCTTGAATGAACACGCGGGTCCGGCAAGGTGCATGCACTGGTCATCGATAGGCCTCGACTCAACTGATGGACGGGATGCTTGACATCTACAGCGCAAGTGGATAAAGGTCATCATGTACTGCATACAAGCACACAACTTTTGGTCGACGATGATACGAGCTGTGTGGCCCCCGGGGGGCGAAGTGCCACAACCGAGGGTTGAAAAAGTTAACCCCGTCCTGGGCGTCGTCCTAGTCGCCTTTCTCGTCATTATTGTTCCATTCTTCGTCGTTACACTTGCGCTACCTTCCCCTTACATCTCTCTAGCTTCCTCTCAAAAATGGCGTCCATGGCTGCTGCCCTCGCGGCATCGCTCCCCGCCGCTCCGGTTGTTCGAAAAGAGACGGCGGCCCCGAAATCGGTCGCTATCCCGCAGAGGATGGAGGGCGTCGTGGATGTCGATGCGACCAGGGAGATTGAGACGGTCCAGCTGAGCTCGCTGGTGAGTTGGCAGCGGCAGCGGCGACCGTGATGTGTAAAACGACGAGGCATGGCCTGGGTGCATGAGAGCTTGGGAGTATGGCGATCGTGAGCGGTTGCGTTGATATGCGGGTTGACCGTGTCTGTCGAGTTCTCCCGTTGGCAACGTTGGACGAGGCTGGGGAGAGGAGACGAGAGATGGGCACGTTTGCGTTGGGCGTGGAGAATCATGCCTCGCAAGATGCCGTGCTGCGGAGCCTCTGCTGACACGGCCAGGTCCTGCTCAAGATCCTCAAGCACTCCACGGACGACCTCCCGCCCCCGTCGCAGGCCACCCTGCAACAGGACCGAAACCCCCCTCCCACCAACGACCTCTCCTCGCACACTGACGCGCTCGGCGTGCTCCTCGGACTCGACCTGGACGGCACGCTTGAGATCGAGGACACGTTCGCGCTCCCCTCGGGCGAGACGTCCCTCAACGCCAGCTCATATTCCGGCCGACTGCTGCAACACCTGCGCGAGGTGCAGACGCCCGACTCGCCCGTCGGCATCTACCTGTCCACGCACAACGGCGGGTACCCCACGCGGGTGGCCATCGATCTGCTGAACGCGGTCGAGCAGGTCACGAAGCGCGGCAAGGCGGTTTTGGTGGTCCACGACGTGTCGAGGAGCCACGGTGGGGACCTGAGCGTCAAGGCGTACACGTTGACGGACGGCGCGCGCGAGGCCGCCCGGGTCGGCAAGTGGGACACGACGACGTGAGTGGCGCGAGCTCGGCTCACGGGACGTGCAAGGCGCATGTGCTGACCCGCAGGTTGAGCGAGAACAAGCTCACGCCCGCCAACCTGCTCAACACCCTCCCCACCACCATCTCCAACCCCGCGCTCCTCTCCGCCCTCATCACGTCCCTGACGACGCCGGCGCCCGACGCCGCGCCGTCGCTCACCTCGCCGCAGACCGCCCTGCCACGCTCATTCGCCCCGCTCGTCAACCCCCTGCCCACCGCCCTCCCTGCTTACCTCTCCAACACGCTCGATGCGCTCCAGCTGCACGCGCACGAGAACAACAACGTCGCGTACCTCCAGCGAAACCTTGTGCGCGAGAAGCAGAGGCACGAGGGGCTCATCAAGGAGCGAGAGGAGGAGAACATTAAGAGGAGAAAACAGGGCCTGGCCGAGCTGCCACAGATCCCAGAGTGGAGGGGAGGCAGCAAGGACCCGAGTCGGTTGGAGCTGGTCTGCCTCAGTGGGCAGGTCGACAACCTGGCGAAGAACATGGGCGTCGAGGCGTCCAAGGGCTTGCTGCGGGCGTACCTGTAGGAGCTGGGCGTTAGTTGCGGGGCAGCTTTTGCGGGGATGGAGGATGCGTAGAGGCTTCCTAGACGGGACGATACCATCATGCATCGGTTTGCTACGCCGACCGGGGCTTTTGTATTGTGAGAATGTTTTGACTTGTACGGGTGGGATGCAGAGCAAGGGGGTCATCGGGCTGATCCGAAAATGACACCATCTATCGACCCGTCGCAGCGCCCATTCACCGTGTCCAGACAGCCCATCATGTCCCGCATCCACCTTCAGCCGCCGTACCATACACCATGCCGGCTGCAGCGCGCCCCACCTCCGTCGCCGTCCTGGACGACTACCACGGCCTCGCCGCGTCGTACCTCCGCGACGTGGACACGACCAAGCTCGACATCACCGTCTATCGGGACACGATCCTGCCGTCCCCGGGCGGGGCCGCCGAACGGCTCATAGACCGCCTGCACCGGCACGAGGTGCTCGTGACGATGCGGGAGCGCACACCGATCAACCGCGAACTCATCGACGCCTTGCCGAACCTCAAGGTGATCCTCACGACGGGCCTGCGGAACCTGGGGATCGATGTCGAATATGCCAAGGGGAAGGGGATCGTCGTGGCCGGGACGCCCAATGCGCCTGTGCCGTGAGTTGAACGCAGCTCTCTTGGATGCCTCGCACCTGCACTTCGGCCGCTGGGATCTGGGCAACGCGCTGAGCCTGTAATGCTGACACGCAGCGAGGGCACCCCGCCCGGCTTGGCGACTACGACGCAACACACCTGGTCGCTCGTCCTCTCCCTCGTGGCCAACATCCCCCGCGACAACGCCCTGCTCCCCTCCGGCTCGTGGCTGCACGCCTCGCCGCTCAACACGTACCTCCCGGGCCTCACGCTGGGTCTGCTCGGGCTGGGCAAGCTCGGCGCCGGTACCGCGCGCATCGGCGCCCTCGCATTCGGCATGAAGATCATCGCGTGGTCGCCCCACCTCACGCAGGACCGCGCAGACGAATCGGCAGCCGCGATTGGCCTCCCCGCGGGGACGTTCAGAGTCGTGAGCAAGGCGGACTTGTTCGAGCAGAGCGATGTCCTGTCGGTACACATCGTGCTTTCCGACCAAACGAGGGGCATCGTCGGCGCGGATGACCTGGGGACGCTCAAGTCGACGGCGTTCCTGGTCAACACGTCGAGGGGGCCGCTTATCGACGAGAAGGCACTGCTCGACACGCTGGACCAGGGTAGGATAAGGGGCTATGCGGGGGACGTCTTTGACGTGGAGCCTCTACCGCTCGACTCGCGGTGGAGGACGACCAAATGGGGCGCAGAGCACGGTCGGTCAGAGGTCGTCCTGACGCCGCATAGTGGGTACGCGTACGAGGGTCAGATGCGGACGATGTGGGAGAAGACGAGGGAGAATCTGGGACGGCTTGCGCGTGACGAGGAGCTGCAGTGGAAGCTGTAGTGGGCGTTTCGCTTGATGGTGACCTGCTCGCGACACCCGCGGCGGTTGCGTTCGGAGAGTCGCGGCTTCGTTCGCTGTGTGACCCCCGTCTGTATATTTGCCGTACAGTGTCAGAAAGCTTGGGGACTGGATGATGCCGGTGACGTGATATTGTTGGGCCGACCCAGTCGCGTGCAGTCTCCGGTGCCGAGTGCAGATGGACTGGCTCTTGACCTATTCGTTCGCATGCAACGGAACGACTGATTAAGACGAGTACCCCTGTCAAAACATATCCGAGTGACATAGAACCACTCATACCCTACTGGCGAAGGCGAACAATCATGCTTGGAACAGAAGGGACCTGCAAATGAAGAGTGGCGAAAGACGATAGAGACTGCTGAGTGGCGTCGGGGAGCCGAGTGACTCAACGGGCTCGTCAGACCTTCGCGAGCATTCATGACATCGCGCCCAGGCCTCCGTTCGCCTCGATAGCCATGCTCGCAGAGACTTTTGCATGCGATCGTAGAGGGAGTCAATGGTCTCCGCGTCGCCAGTGGCCTTGAAAGTGATCGGTCACTGATGATGCGTTTTCGCAGCGTTGTCTCCAAATGAATCCGTGGGGAGAGACTCTCAACCCCGTTCCAGAGGGATGCACTTCAGGATGAACCAGTCGAAGCATCCATCCGAGATCTCTTCCACTTGAGTCTGAATGCGATAGCCGAACCATAGGTCGTCTCCCTTGATTTGGAAGCGCGGTCCGATGAACCACCGTTGGGCGTCGTCGCCTGCCCCAGGGTCGCTTGTACCTGGGACCAAGAGCCCGAATCCCTTGAAGTCGAATATCGGGTGACGGGCAACATACATGCATGTGTACGGCTACATCCTTGGGTCCTGAGAGGGGTCGCGTGAGAGCTGAATGCGAAGCCGGACCGCGTTGGGGATTGCTATCTTGATCGAGCAGTCGGACCTGGTCACTTTGCTTGCGTGGACCATGTAAGATGTGGTGCTCATGGCCTCGACGTGTAGTGGAGCGAGAGAAGGGGAAAGGCGCTCTCAAAGCACGTCCAACTTATAGATGTCCTCTAGACGCTCGGAAAGTGGAGCAGAGAGCGCGCAGAGGAATGTAGACGAAAGAACGATCACAGACCCGTGGTATCCACGGTGGAGCAGAGTGATGCAGCAGTGTGAAGCATGAATGAAAGGGTTGTACCAGCCTTTCATGCTGGCACATTCCGGTCTGGCCTGTTGTGGGGTGTTGGAGTCTTTTAAAGGATCGTCCTGTAATCCCCACATTGGACGTGTTGGACTTGCGTCTGGTGTCGAGACGGCGCTCTGATCTGTTTGTCGGTAGGATTTCTGCCTTTGATAATTGCGGCCAGTGCCACATATGAGATGTAAGCCACTATACTTCACCAGAAGCGACAACGAGTGGGGCGAGACTCTTTGTCTTCTCCTTCTTCTCCTTTCGTAGGCGATGAAGCCACAGCTGAGTTTGACCCATCTCCAAATGCGTCTCGCTGCGAGGACGGCTCGATTTCAGGGACGAGAATCATGGCGTCAGAGGCACTCCGCTGGGATGGTTCGAAAGGTTTCCGTAGAGGGGAAAGAGACGTAGAGGGGAAAGAGACGATGGTCATGGAAGACCCGGCAGTTGCCGTTCGGCTGATCGAGTTGCCGGTCGGCCAAACTCTATACCGGGTCGAAGCCGAATGAGTCGGGACATACATCTGTTTACATTCTTCCCCACCACTCTTCGCTATACCTACCATGAAGGGAGTCATCATCAAAGGCTTGCACGAGGTCGCTGTCGAGGAGCGCGATCGGCCAGTGATCGAACAGCCCACAGATGTCATCCTCAAAATGCGCGTGGCCGGATTGTGCGGTAAGTCGCAAACAACCCTTCCTGCAAAACGCGGTTGGAGGCAAATGGACTCACGCAATAGGTTCTGATCTGCACAACTACAGGCAGGGAGAAGAGGGCACTGGCTTCATACTCGGCCATGAGATCGTTGGGGAGATTGTTGAAGTCGGTTCGGCCGTGACGAAATTCAGCGTCGGCGACATTGTTGCGTCGCCCTTCGCGTCGAGCTGCGGTGAGTCCCTGTAAGGCAAGTTAGGAATGGATGCTGACTTTCAGGTGAATGCTTCTACTGCTCAAAAGGATACACGGCGCGATGCACCAAGGCCCAATTCTTTGGTCAGCCGATATTGCAGGGGTGTCAGAGCGAGTACGTCCGACAACCGCTAGCCGACAGCTCGCTGTTCCCGGTCCCCCCAGACTTCCCGGAGGAATTGATGTTGCTGCTGGGAGATATCCTGCCGACTGGCTATAGCGCGGCGTACCACGGAAGGAGACTGCTGGATGAGGATGATGATAAAGACATGGCGGAGCCGCTGGACGGGGTGGCCGTAGTCATCGGTTGCGGACCGGTGAGTTCTCTGTCAACTTGGTGTGAAGTGTGGCCGGCGCCCTGCATTGGAGTCGGATGCCCGTGACCAACGGCACGAGCGAGCCTGACAATCAGGTGGGCTTGTGCGCTATCAGCTCGGCCAAGACGATGTTCAAGACCGTGTTCGCTACAGACCTTTCGCCCACTCGCTTGGAGCAAGCCAAGAAGCACGGCGCTATCGCCTTACCTAGCTCTGATCTCAAGCAGGCAGTCCTCGACGCGACGGACGGCCGCGGTGCCGACACCGCCCTCGAGGTTGTCGGCAACGAAGCGGCGTTGATGCTTGGCTTCGACTTGCTGCGACCTTTCGGCTCGTTGAGCTGTGTCGGCATGCAGATGAAGCCGGTCACATTCTTTGGACCGGACCTGTACTCGAAGAAGTGAGTCGAGTGGTCTGTCTTGGGCGGACGAGACACCTTTCCGACGACGTCTGGAGACTGACTGACCCGCAGCGTACGAATGCAGTTCGGCCGATGCTCCGTCCGACGATTCTTCCCGGCCGCTCTCAAGGTCTTGCAGGCGAACAGGGCCCTGTTCGGCGAGTTCATCCAGCATCGAGTGCGCCTCGACCAGGCCCCCGAGTACTACGAGTTGTTCAACGCGGGGAAGATTGGGAAGACTGTCTTTGTCGCGGATGACCTGCCGCTGGAGCGGCCGTGAGCGGCTCGCGGAAAGGGGAACCGTCTCAGAGGCGAGTGCAGTGCATAACAAGTTCTCGAGTCAGTGCAAGTAGAGTCGCAAGTCCCGGGTCTCTTCACAAGAAAGTCAAGCACGTATGCATGTTTTCTTCGAGCTGGTCCTATATACAAGTCCCTGCAGATGCCCCCTTGACTGCTCCTAACGCCCCTTTCCCTCGGCACTCCAAATGATGACAACCGCGGGGTCGACTGTGCCCCAACCACACAACTATCGCCCCTCGTGAACCGCTGCCACGGCAGACATGGTGCCCATCTCCTTCTCCTTGGACAGGACGGTCTCGTCTTCACCGACAAAGCCCGCGGGCTCGTCCCTCGCGGGCAAGCCAAGCTTCTCAGCCGCGGCGACGGGCACGATGACGCTCTCCTCCAGGCCGTACAGTGTCTCCGGCATGTAGTATTTGACGCCGACGAAGCAACATGCGATCGAAAGAAGAGTGACGATCAAGTACGGAATCGCCTGGGTGATGAACTTGGGTTTGGTCGTCTCGACGCCGAATGCGATGCAGAGGCCGGCTTGCGGCATGGCGTGCATGAGTCCGGCATATCGGGCTTGCTTGGTCGGGTCATTGGTAGCGACCGAGTTGGCCCAGTAGGCGAAGTTTCGGAGACTCGTCGACATCAGACCCATGACGAGGTAGACCTGGGGTCAGCGCCGCACCATCAATGGCTTGCGCTCGCTCCGCCCCGGGGGTCAACTCACCGCAAACGGCTTGCTCCACTCGCTGCCCATCGTCCAGTCCAGCGCCGGTCCCGCTTTCGCTCGGTCCGGCTTGGTCAATGCGAGGTACCAGATCCAGACGCCAAAGGCAGCGACGTTGACGATCAGGACGTATACGAGCATGAGGTACGCCCTGTTCTTCCTCTTCTTGACCCAGGGGCAGGTAGCGCAGCCAAAGAGGATAAACCCGCCAACGATGTTGAGGATGTAAAAGCACAGTCCATTGAGCCCACGGGCGCGCAAGCCGAACGTGTATGCGTTCCACGAGCCGAGGGGCGGGAGCCAGAGATCGAAGGCGAACCCGGCAAAGATGAAGAACATGATTCGGGGCTGTCGCAGGGCCTCCCACATGCCGAGGAGCTCCGCCTTGGGCGATGGACGAGGGAAGACGGCGAGATGGGTCCCATCATCTCGGCGCACCGTCTTTGGATCGACGATAAGCAGCAGGGCGATCAGTCCGGCGAGCAAGTGGATGGCGATGAATGCGCCGTACACGCCATGGGACACCCCGCCGGCCTTGGTCTTGTGGTAGTTGACACCGAGAGCGAGAGCACAGGCGATGGCGGACCCGGTCGACATGCAGATGAGCTGGAACTGCACATACCACGCCTTTTTGCGTTCTTCGCCGTAGGCTTGGGACGTGTAGGCGCATGCCGTCCAGAGGAAGCTGCCGTCAGCGAGGTCGCCTTGATTGCAGGCACCGCTGAACGCACCCCGCCGTGATGCCAAGGTAGGCGCCGGTGAACAACGGGAAGCCGGGCTTGTTGTAGACGTCGATGTACCACAGACCGCCGACGTACATCTGTTGTCAGCTGGCGCCGATATGCGCGCCCGAAGTTCCCCTCACCGCATAGCCCGTCGTGCCGAACGCGAGGCAGATCTTTGGCCCCAACACGTTGATAAGGGGTCCAGCGCAGATAGAGACGACTGCTTGTCAGCTTCATTCGCAACGATTGAATAATGATGTCCTACAGAAGAAGATGGCGTAAACGATGACATTGACCTTGGAGTTGACGACTGAAGATGCGGACTTGCCAGCACCGGCACCCAGTTGAGTCTGGACGTGAGCTGTGTTGGCCCAGGTTGCGCCGATATTGCACCTACAATGCCCAAGTAAATACCAGGCGTCATCGCCAGGCAGATACTGGCGATGACGTTCTGGACCATGGGCGACCGAAGTCGCCAGGTCCGCAGCTTCGTGACCGGTTCGGAGTGCTCCATGTTGGATATCTGACGGGGGTCGGCTTCAGGCAGGCTGCTTCAGCGAGCCTTTATACCGATCTTCGGCAAATGCAGTGTCCGGGTCGATAGAATGGTGATATGGGACAATGGAATCCCCGAAGAAGATCAAACGTGGACGAGTCATAGCTTCGGAGGTGCCGGTCGCATAACGAGCTGAGCTTCTGCATAATCAGATGGTCCATCTGGCGGGTGAGCTACTGCGCTTACACTCTCCTGTCCATACTCGGTGCTCGCCCCTAGCGGAGCACATTCCCTTAGCACTATATTTATGTCCCCTGTTTCTCTTGGCGCTCCCTCCTGCGGCCTGCTGGGGCGTCGGGTCTCCCGAACATGTGTGTCGATGGGCGAACGCAAACAGGGGAGCGGAACTGTTGATGAGGGAAGATAAGCCCCATTTCCTTCGACCCTCGTCGGCTGAGCGCATAATGCGTCGGAACAGTGGCCCGGAAGGTTCGCTGTTTCTCACGACATGCTTGGGTCGGGCTCGCGGTCTTCTGCCTCTGCCTCGAGCCTTTTAAGTACCCGGAGCGGATACGACCGAAGAATACAGGGAAGATGTTATCAGGCACCGTAGCCTCCGATGCCACCGTCAACATGGGGCGATAACGGTCAGCATTCCGACATCCACCAGTATGAGCATGCCCAACCGGCCAAGCATGCTGCGTGTCCGACACTGGCTTCAATCTGATAGTCACCCCCACTTGACCTACACTGCCAAAGCAAGCAATCATGACTATCCCCGTCACGAGCTGGGAGGAGCGGGCTGCCGAGTTCAAGGCGGAGCTCGCGGCCAAGATACCGCCAAAGTGGGTCATCGAACAGCGCTCGTCGACCAACGTGTCCTACATCACGGCGACGAGTGGGCTGCTCGATGCCCGAGAGCTCGAGATCATTCAACATGACGCCTCGGCACTCGCCAAGGCGATCGCCAGGAAGGCTTACACAGCGACCGAGGTGGCAGTCGCATACGCCAAGGCGGGCGCGGTGGTACAACAAGCGACCAACTGCGTGATGGACTTTGACCTGGAGACGGCGCTGGAGCGGGCCAAGTGGCTCGACGCGGAGCTGGAACGGACCGGGAAGCCGGTGGGCCCATTTCACGGGGTGCCCATCTCAATCAAAGGTTGGTAAGCAAACGGCTGCGTCGGACCACGCTTACGAACAGGGCACGTCGGCGTGGAGGGAACGATCTCATATGTGGGATTCCTGTCTAGCTGTGTGAAGACGCCCGACGCTATCTTGGTGAAGATTCTGCGGGACGCCGGAGCTGGCAAGTCAAAACGCAGCGGCCGTGGTGGTAGCTGATTCGGCAGTCTTCATCGTGAAAACGACCGTAGCTCAGGCGGTGATGCAGCTGGAGAGTGACAGCTTCCTCGGCCCAGTATTGAATCCGTACAATCGGACTTTGACAGCTGGAGGAAGTACGGGAGGTGAGGGAGCGCTGCTGGGAGGTCGCGGTAGCGTTCTTGGGTGAGTGCAATAGACGAGCCAAGGCCGTATTGACATCAGGGTGGGATCAGATATAGGCGGTTCCATCCGGGTTCCCTCGGCGATCAATGGCCTATACGGGTTCAAGCCAACGGTCGGGCGTCTGCCGAGGGGAGGCGGAGGAGTAGTGAGTCGGCAATGGGCCAACTTCACGGGTTGACCGGTAGTCAATCTACGGTGGACAAGACTCGATCATTGGAACAACGGGACCGATGGGCCATTCCGCCGAGGACATGACACTGTTCATGTCGGTCATTTTAGACGCGCAGCCTTGGCGAATCAGTCCGGTTTGCCTCGCAATGCCCTGGCGTATGGACGAGGTCAGCTGGAGAGGTGGAGACAAACCGCGGATCGGCGTGATGTGGGATGACGGGGTCGTCAAACCGCTTCCACCCATGCGCCGGGCCTTGCAAGCCGGCGTTGAAAAGCTCAGAGAACAAGGCTACGACGTGGTGGACTTTGTGCCATATCGGCCTAAAGACGTCTGGAGCACGGTCGTGAGCTGATCGCCTTTGGTGTCGGCTCCAGCTGAAGTCAGGCCCCGCTGTATATGACGGACGGAGGCAAGCGGATGCTGCAGCACTCGACAGCCGGAGGCGAGCCACTGCATCCGTTGACGACTTGGATCATGTCTCAGACGAAGGAGCTCACCACGCTGGAGCTGCAGGACGTGAGCGGGGCGACAGCCAAGGCGAGTTTATTGCTGACGTCCAGGCCGTTCTGGCTCGTGACGCCTTCCGCTTTGGCTTCCTGCAGCACTTCGAGGGGGCCAACGTCGATGTCGTCCTGTCCCTGCCCGGCGCCGGACCCGCGAACAAGCTAAACACGTCTACGTACTGGTCATACACCGCCCTGTGGAATCTACTCGACTACCCGGCAGGCGTCTTCCCCACCGGTCTGGCCGTACTGGAGACAGATGTTCCCGACGCCCCGTACGAGTTCTGGTCAGAGGAGGATGAGATGGTCTGGAAGACATGTGAGTCTGCCGTCGTCCTCCGCCGGATTCTGACTGAGATCAGACGACTGCCCGGAGTCGTTCAAAGACGCTCCGCTTTCGCTCCAAGTCGCAGGGCCGAGATACGAGGACGAGAAGGTCTGTAAGGCTATCGAGCTCATCTCGGGTGCTATCCATGGCATTTGAGGATCTATCAGTCGCTATTTGCATGCAGCCTCGATGAGAACGTGATTTCATTTGCAAATGTTTGATGCTTAATGTAGGGGACAGGGTTCTGGCAGCCCTGGGTTTGGCTTGATGGCCGGCCTTTGCAGCTCACGACGGGGATCCAAAAGATGCAGATAGCCGCATCGCGGTCAGGCTAGCATTGCGACCACCACTGGGTGCTATGCACCTCAACAATGCGGTCACACAGATGCTGTGCTCTGGACCCGAGCATGCAAGGCGTGCGTAAAAGGCATGAATGACGGTCGGAGGGAGCGGCACCGGGCTCGCCTAATCGGAAGCTGCGAGATTCGCACCGGGACCTCCGGATAGATTAGTTCTGTACGTCGCCCCGGTGACTGACACCATGTATCAAAACTCACGATGACCAACATGCTCGGCACTGCTGGATCATCACCGCTGACAGGATGTCCATCACGCAGACGCACACTCACACGGCTGCTACCACGCCAGTGGGAACGCTACGACTCCGTTCGCACGCTCCACCCCGCACTGGTGTCGTCGATGGCTGGTGGAGGGGGAACAAAGCTGGCACCATTCCCCTGCATCGACCCGGCTATCCGGCTTTCTACGACTTGGAGGACGAAGCGAGTCTGTTGAAGAAGCGCCAGTGGATCAAGGAGCACCTGGCATTGTGTTTTCGGATGTGGGGCGACCTTGGCTTCGGACATGGTGTCTCGGGCCACATCACGGTCAAGGCAGGTTTCGGGACGAGGTAGCCAAGCAATGGAGCTCATCTTCAGGACCCGATCCTCCCCGATCACTATTGGATGAACCCCCTCGGCATCCATTTCAGCTGTATTAAAGTGTCAGAGTGAGGCTCGGATCTCCATCACGGTGAGGATGTCACTGAGTCCAGCCTCGTGCTGGTCGACAGCGAGGGATATGTCTCTGAGCACGGCGCACAGCTTCCGATCAATCAGGCGGGCTTCAGTATTCACTCGGCCATACACCGCGCTCGGCCAGAAGTCAACTCGGCTGCTCATGCCCACACGCAGTACGGACGGGCCTGGTCGGTGTTTGGCAAGCCTCTGGAGATGTTGAACCAGGATTCGTGCCTGTTGTACAACAACCAGTCGATATACCTGGACGGTGGGAAAGTGGTATGTTGCCCCATCTGCGCTGCCCCGACTGCATCCGCTCACACCAGGCGTTTGGCGAGGACGAAGGAGAAGAGATTGCGAAAAGTCTCGGCCCGAAAAACAAGACGGGCGTACTGCAGAACCACGGCTTGATCACGGTCGGAGAAACGGTGGACGAGACGGTCTTTCTTTTCAACATGATGGAGAAGCAGTGTGAGATACAGCTGTCGGTGGCTGCTGCTGCCGCTGGCGGCATGCCATATGCTGTGATACCCCCGGCCGATGCGGAATTCACCGGCGCAGCTAACAACGAGTGAGTCGAAACTGAGGACGTCGTCCTAATTAATGCTGACTACGTAGCGCTGAAAGCCTATACTATGAACACCAGCCAGACATCGGTCTGTACAGGCAGAGACACCCCGACGCTCTGCAGTGATGAAAGTACACCATTTAGACTTTGTATGCATTGAATCGTCCCGCTCAGCATATTCATACAACACGGGGTGCATTATACTGGAATCCTATGCTCTGGCCTGTAACGGGTAGGTAGTTGTGATGTGCCTGCGACCCACTTGGATGGACACAGCGCGTCGACGAGCCACTAACAGGTCACGCCTTGCTCTCCATGCATCGGGATCCAGCTGGTTCTCGCAGCATCATGTCATCGCTGCGAGCCCATGCATCGTGGTGTGGCCGGACCGCAGCAAGTGCGACGTTTCCCGGGGGGTCAATGAGCCGTAACCTCCTACCGGGGGTTCCGACAGGCGAAACGCTCTCGGGCGTTTCTTCTTCCGGGCGTCTCCCGTTCTCCATCGTATGCTTCTCACATCGGCGGTCTCGAGTGGGCTGAGAATCTCCGACCCAGGCCCTTCGGCGCTGCCGACATGTCTTCGCACTACGACGCAGTAGTCAAGTGAATGCATAAAGTGACAGAGGCCATGTATTAGCCGACAAAACCTCCCATCACAATGACCGCCCAATCTTCTACTTTGTTCGTTCAAAAGGCTTACGTCGACGGCGAGTGGGTTGAAGCCGACTCAGGGGAGACTTTTGAGGTCACGAGTGAGTACGGCCCCTCAACAGGACACCGAGCTCAACGACAGACCCAGCAACAGGCGAGGTCGTCGCCCGTATCCCCGATCAGCGGAGCGCAGAAACCCTGCGAGCTATCGAAGCGGCGGAGAAGGCTTTTGAGACATGGGGTGTTTCGCAGCCCAAAGTGGGTGTGCTCCATTTGGGGTCCTACGTCGCTGACCCGTAGTACAGGCAAGGCCTGCTCGTGAAATTCTACAATCTGATGCTCGAGCATTCGGAAGAGCTGGCGAAGATCATCGTACCGCTGAACATTGTCGGTTAGGAGTGGTTCTGACAAGCAGACCATCGAGAATGGGAAGCCACTGGCCGAGGCTCGAGGCGAGGTGGCTCTCGCTGCTTCATTCTTTGAGTGGTGCGTCAGACGTGCCGAAAGGGCTTCGCGTGAAGCTGATGCCCTCAGGTTCGCGGGCGAGACGATGCGGACGTATGGCGAGACCATCCCGTCGGCGATCGACGGCGTGCGGAACATGACGATCAAGCAGCCCATTGGTGTTGTCGGCCTGATCACCCCCTGGAACTTCCCGTCCGCCATGGTGACTCGCAAAGCCGCGGCGGCGCTCGCGGCGGGGTGCACCGTCGTGGTCAAGTCACCGCCCGAGACTCCGCTCTCGGCGTTGGCGCTTGCAAAGGTCGGTAGAGGTGCCTCGATGGCCATTCGCGCTGACCCTACAGATCGCCGAGATGGCCGGGATCCCCAAGGGTGTCTTTAACATCCTCACAACCGCCAATTCGCCCGAGCTTGGCGACATCCTCTGTACCCACCCCACGATCAAGAAGATTTCCTTCACTGGAAGCACCGCCGTCGGGAAGCACCTTGCAAAGCTGTGTTCGAGCACCTTGAAGAAGTGAGTCTCGAGCTGCGACTGTTGCTAATGGACAGAATGTCGTTTGAGCTTGGCGGAAATGCTCCGTTCATCGGTAGGTCGAGTCGGTCCGCGTAAAGCTGTCAGATTCCTGACTAAGCAGTCTTCGAGGACGCCGATCTGGAAGAGGCAGTGGCGGGAGCTATCGCGAGCAAGTTCAGACTCAGCGGTCAGACTTGCGTGTGTGCCAACCGTATCTTTGTCCAGTGAGCTTCCGGGGTGCGCCCAGGGCGTCGAGCTCACAGTACAGCAAGAAGATCTACCAAGAATTTGCCGCCCGATTCGTCGAGGTAGTGAAAGCGTTTAGAGTCGGGAATGGGATGGAGACAGGAGTGTAAGCCGCGAACCCCCACTTCGCGAATAGCACTGACAGCAGCACCCACGGCCCTCTCATACACGCACGTGCGGCGGAGAAGGTGGAAAGTCACATCCAGGACGCCGTCGCCAAGGGTGCAAGGATCCTGATCGGAGGCGAAAGAGGCGAAGGAAGCTTCTTCCAGCCGACTGTGCTGTCCGGCATCACCCCGGATGCCCGCGTCTTGCAGGAAGAGACTTTCGGTCCGCTCGCCGCCTTGGTCGAGTTCGAATTGGAGGCCGAGGTCGTTCGCGCGGCCAACGACACGTCGGTGGGACTTGCCGGGTATTTCTTCTCTCGAGACATAGGCCGGATCTACCGCGTGGCAGAGGGTCTGCAAGTGGGCATGGTCGGTGTCAACACCGGCCTGATTTCCCAAGCGGCGTGTCCTTTCGGCGGCATCAAAGAGTCGTGAGTGCTGGGTTCCCGGCTGGTCAGGCAGCTAACAGGCAGTGGCTGGGGGAAAGAGGGGTCGAAGTACGGTATTGAGGATTACATGATCACCAAGTTTGTGGCTATCGGCGGCCTCAAGCTCTAGCCTTGATGACACGATGTATTGGGCAAGCCGGGCCTCGCGCACAGCCAACTCCGGTGCGGTCTCACCGTTGGAGCCCCATTCCTCCCTCTGTGTCTCCTGTCACTAGTCCTTCCAGATCGCCCAAGCCCGCTGGAAGCAACCACCCAAGGTCCAACCCCTCGGGAAGCTCACCCCAAGCAGGGGGATCATCAGCCGAGCGCACCGAGGCATCGACCGACTCGGAGATGCAGAAGGGAGTGCACACAGATGCCGTATCGTTCCTGGGCGTCAAGGGCGAGCTTCAGCTCACAAGTTCAACTCACATCGTAAGGGTCGCATCGAGGGGACCACAGCCCCTCGGCACTTCAGCCATCAGCATAGCGTGACCTGAATTTGCGACCGTGTCGTTTTCGAGGTGCCCAGGTAGCTCTACAGCGATCTCGTCCGCCGATGTGCTGGTGAGCTTGCCTAATGGGCGGTACCAGAGCCGCTTAGGATGTCGGGTGTTGCGCTTGGCCCTCGTGTAGCTGTCAAGGTTCATTGAGCAGACTGGCGTAAGCCATCAAGACAGCCGTGTACGACTACTCACTCCTGCATGTCTCTTCCAACGTCTCAGCCGCGCCAAGAGAGAATGGTCGTTCTTCAGCCAGGCGATTGAGCAGCATCAATGCTGCTTGGATCGCTCTACGGCAGTCGGCAGCCCCGTTGCGATCGTTGTCGGCCTTGGCGCAAAAGTTACAAGAAAGCAGGATGCGTCCAGCCACAAGCAGGCGGTAGACAAACACTGCGTATCAGCAGCGCCGAGAAGGTGGCAGACTCACGTATATCTGTGTCGCCCAGCTTGCCCGCTGCTCCAAGCTGAATGCAGGACTGTACGAGATCCTTGCAAACGCGGATCAGGGGTGACCGGAAGATCCGCCCTCGCTCTTGATCGTGATGGCGTGCGTCCCCTTTGGTCGTACCGGGGCCATACACAGTCGCAAGGAACAGTCTCCGTCCGCCGATGAGGAGCTCAATGAGCATCTCAGTGCCGGCAATCTGCTCGGATGCGATGGAGTGCAGTGGTGAGGCGAAGCGGCCCGCTGTGTCTCTCTTGGCTAGGGAGGGTGGGAGCTGTCTGCGTGTCAGGCGGGCCTGCCGCCAGACAAACTTACTGTCTCCACTGTTCCAGCATGTCCTCGGCGATGTCAAGCCCCTCGTCGTAGTCCTCCAGATTCCACCGCTGCGCCAGTCTGTCCAAAAATGGCGAGTTGAAGAACGCCGCATGAGGGCTGACATGATTGAGCGTCGTGTCCAGTACAGCCGAGATCGATATGAAAGCCTGGAAGATCTCAACGTAGCACCGGTCCAGCAGCAGCGGGCGTAGCTCCGAGGACTGCTGGCAATCGACAAAGGCCGTGGGCATGTCGATCGAGATCTGGAAAAGGCGATTGAAAGCGTGTCGACCAAACAAGGCAGCTACCTGTTTATCCCAGCTGTATGTCAGACCGGGGAGGGGACAGGCTGTCCGAGACTGCTCACCAGTATATCGCCCATCCGATCCGCTGTTGTAAGCCCAGGCGGGCACCAAGAACACTGCTTACCTTTCGGACTTCCCGCTGGATCTCGGTCATGGTGACGTTAGGGGGAACATTTCTGCATTTCAGCCAAAGGCCCGACTGGCGTACTCACCTATGCAGACCCATGTCCACGTGCTTTGCAAAACTTATACCGAAATACACTGCGGACTGCGGCTCTGGTACATTGTCCGTGCAGAAGAATTGGGCCGCAAAGAAATAGCCAAGGACCTCGTACAGCCGGTCCCCTTCATTGTAGCGGGCAAGGCGCTCGAACACGGGATGAAAGTGTCGACCGGCTGTTGAGGGATCGGCTGGGTGTGAGATGAAAGCTACAAGGCCAGATATACGAGGGCAGGTCGGGGCTAGCTTACTTGCGTCTGCGTATACTCGTACATCCTTTGAGTACCTCGAGGCCAGCATGCACATTGCTACGACAAGCATGCCACAAGATGGGTCGGACCACTTGTACAGGTCTTCGAAGAATGACGGAGCGTGGAGGACCGGCCAGGAGGCGTGTATCACCTCGAACTACAGGTCAGGGTCGGGTGGAAGAGATCTCGGTCTCGCGTAAACCCACAAACGTGTTGACCAAGGCAGCGAGGAGATCGAGAGGGACTGCAGTTCAGTGTCGTACTCATTTGCGCAGACTTGAGGCACTCACTGACACTCGTCACCTCGGCAAAGACATTTATGGACGACAGCTCTTTCTCCTTCTCTTCTCTGTCGGGAAAGTACTCGTCATTGGACGTTCCTGGCGATTGTGGAGCATCCAACACGGCCTCGACCGGACCCAGCAACCGACTCATCATAGCCCAGTCGTGCTCAGGCTGCGCGTATGTCTTCTGCTTGGCCGTTTCGGAGATGAGCCGTGCGGCATCTCTGACGTTCAGGCGCGGATCAAGTCAAAGGTCAGGCTTACAAGAGTGCTACGCCCGAGGTAGGTCCCATCATGCGAGTCGTGCCATCGTAAGAGCTGAAGAAGTGCGTCGACGACGCGAGGTCCAACTTTGTTCCTTGTCGGGCGTCGGCAGCTGTCGCTCAGCAAGGCATGCGTCGCGACGAACGCCTTACGGGAAGTTATAGGGACGGCTTTCGACTTGGACGAGTTCGCCGAGGACGGCGCCCGAGGCCGGCTGTTTCTGGAAGGGGCTTCGTGATCGTCATGAGGCGAAGTCGTCTTCGCCTTGCGTTTTCTAACGCTCGTGAGTTGCAGGGCCCGTGACGAGCTCTATTAGGAACACACCTGCTGTTGGACGGCCCTCCGATCACAGGGGTCTTATTGACGATGTCAAATGTGCATTCCGCTCCCCATCTGATGCATCCACTACACGGTTGCCTGTCATCGCACTGGTGTCAGAGCCATCGCCTCCCGGGGGAGCTTTACTCACTTTGGTCTTCTTGAGCCTAAGCCCGTCAGCTACGCTCTGCGACTTCACGAGACCCACCGGCAGCGGTCACAGGCGCGGAGAAATCGAGGTCGGTCTTGCGATTCCGAGTTCGATTGGGCCACGGATGCTTCTCGTTCTCTTCCTTCTGATGCCGGCATGGCTGGTTTATGGTGCGGTTAGAAAGATGGCAATGCAGATCGTGTCTTGCGGGAAGAACCAGCACAGGATGTTAGTGAAAGTCGAAACAATGCATGTGACGATTCATGTCGGATATCGCCTACCCCAGCGGACGCGCACATTCGGGCCTATATTTGAATGAACCAGGTGTCAGGAAATGCCGGAGCAAGGCCTCGAGTGTACCCTTGTACCCTCTGCAGCGCAGAGTGCACACCGAGCCCAGGTCGTCCTGCGCCGTGATAAGCCTCCGGGTGGTGTGCCCGCCCCAAAGAAGGACAGATAACTCCCGGAGCCTCCGGCGACGGATCCCCCGGTCGGCTTGGTCGGATGAGCCCGATAGGACCCTTATCTGGTTAAGCTTACCGATGGAACTCCCTGGCCCAGCGATAGGCACCGAATCGAGAACGGCATAAAGCGAGGCTTGGCGGACAGAGCTGCGCGTCAGTACACCCCGCTCTCAGTATGTCGGGCCTCGTCGACGATGAGAAGAACATGTACGCGGCCGACAAGAATCTGGAACCGACTGTCGCAGTGGTCGCCTCCGAAGCCTCAGATTCGCCCTACGAACAGACCACAGTCCGCGGCTTGAAACCCCGTCATGTACAGGTCATGGCCATCTCCGGCGCCATCGGCACTGGACTTTTCGTGAGGTCACGCGACGTTGTAGGGAGCCTCGCTGACTGTTCAGGTCGGTAGCGGAGCCGCCCTAGCCCGAGCTGGACCACTCGGACTTCTTCTAGGATACATCGCCTACGGAGCACTTTGCCTCGCCACGTACAACGCGATGGGCGAGATCGTGACGTGCCTGCCAATCAACGGGTCGTTCATCACCTTTGCCAATCGCTTTGTCAGTCCGTCTTTCGGCTTCGGCCTGGGGTGGCTGTACACCTACAACAACGCCGTCATCGTCGCGGCAGAGGTCACCGCAGTCGCTGGGATGATCAACTTCTGGAATGATACGATCAACAACGCGGTCTGGTGCGCCATCGTCATCGTCTCTTTCCTCGTGCTCAACGTCGCCGCCGTCAAGTGGTTTGGAGAAGGCGAATTCTGGTTCTCCATCAACAAGATCATCCTGATCATCGGGCTATTGTTCTTCACACGTGAGTGCCGTGGCAACGGCACAAGCTGATGCGTAGTCGTCACGATGTGCGGCGGTAACCCTCAAGGCGACGCCTTCGGCTTCCGATACTGGAAGAACCCTGGACCGATGCGAGAGTACCTCACGGAAGGCTCCCTCGGCCGATTTGCCGGTTTCTGGTCCACCTTTGTGGCGGCTGCATTTGCCTACGGAGGTCCAGACTATGTCTCGCTCGCCGCCGCGGAGACCATCTCGCCTCGCCGTGTCCTGCCGAGCGTGTTCAAGCGCGTCATCTATCGTCTGCTCTTCTTTTACATTGGTGGTGTTCTCGCCGTTGGCATCTTGGTTAGTTCATCATCCGCCAAATGCTTTGGTCCGCTGAACTCTAGGTGCCCTACAATGATCCCGACCTCGGCGGAGCGGCCAAGGGCGGAGGATCTTCGCCGTTCGTCCTGGCGGCCGTGCGTATGGGCATTCCGGTGCTGCCGCACATCATCAATGCCGTGCTCATGACCTCGGCATGGTCTTGCGGTCTCGAACTGTGTTTCGCCGCGTCTCGCTGCCTGTACTCACTCGCCCTCAACGGCAACGCGCCGCGCATCTTCAAGACCCTCCGGAACGGTGTGCCGATCTATTGCGTACTTCTCATCGTCATGGTCAGCCTGCTGTCCTTCATGTCCGTCAGCAACTCGGCCGCCACCGTGTTCAACTGGATCGTCAACTTGGTCGGCTCCGGTCAGCTCCTGATCTATGGACTTTTCCATGTCATCTACATCAGATGGTACCACGCCATGAAGGCTCAGGGGTACGACCGCAGCAACTTGCCGTGGAAGAGGCGGGGGCAGATATACGTGTCTTATGCTGCAGTGGCAGGCTATGCTATTGTCTACCTCGTAAGTGGGGATATCAGAGCCGTACAGACAACGCTGAGACGCAGACCAACGGGTTCGCCGTTTTCGTCAAGGGTCATTGGGCGGTTCCCGACTTCATCTTCGCCTACTTCAGTCTGGTCGCCTTTGTCGTGCCGTACATCGGCTACAATATCTACGTCAAGAGTTGGAGATGGGCGCCGTTGACTGAGGTGGACCTCTTCAAGGGCAAGGCGGAGATCGACGAGCTAGAGGAAACCCAGCCGCCCATGGCTACAGGTTGGCTGGCCAAGTTCAACCGATGGCTGTGGGGCTAGGTGCCGCAGTGCCGAGCGGTGGAGCTTGTCTGATCCGAGGTAGGAGCGAATGATACTAGTCCTTGACGTGTTTGCTTTAGTGGTGGCTTAGAATTCGAGAATCAAAGTAAACGTTGTCATCATGCAAAGTGTGAGATTGTGCCATGACCGGACGAGTCTGGACACTCGCAGGGCGCACATGTAGGTCCTGACTGGCAGGCTGAGATTTAGACTATGTACCATCGAACGACGAAGGCTCTGACTGCGGCAACCCGCCTCAGATGAATCAGCAAGAATTGTACCCACGATCCCAGTTCCCCTAGAGCTGCAAGCAGGCAACACCTCGCGCACAGAAAAGTGATTTACATGGCCTACATTACGGGATTGTCGACTACCAGTACGGGCACTTTACAATCTAGCAACCACCGGGTCGCTCGGCGGAGTCAGGTTCTTTGGCCTTGGCGGCAGGGGAGCAAAAGATCCGTCTGCTTGCAAGCGAGCGATGCAAGACCTATTGATGTCCTTCACAGACGTGCAGCCGGAAAGGGCCATGGTGGTGAGAAACTCGTCGTAAAGTAAGTTGAGCGCGAGAGAAACTCCAGCCTCGCCTTTGTACTGGGTATGTTAGCCCTGTTTCTCCTGTCCAAACTCTTTTCTCACCGCGAGACCCCATATCGGAACTCGTCCGACCCAGCAATAGTCCGCTCCTACAGCAAGGGCCTTGAAGATGTCAGAGCCCCGCCGGATGCCACTGTCGAGGTGTACTTCGCATCGTCCCGCAACCGCGTCCACGACGGCCGGCAAAGCGTCGATCGAAGCGAGTCCACCGTCCAGCTGACGTCCGCCATGCGTGGAAACGATGACACCCGCAACGCCGATCTCGCACGCAAAGGCTGCATCTTCTGCCGTGGTGACTGTGGTGAGCCCACGGTACCGGACATGGGGTCGTTAGGACCGCACTCACTGCCCTTCAGAAACACCTTCAGCGGTGTCATCTCGACGATCTTCTTCAGCAGTGACCATGTGACGCCTTTGTTGTATGTCACTCGAGGATCGGTCGTGACCATGCCGTGGACTTCGACTCCTTCAGGCAAGTTCGGGAAGGTGAGATGGCGGGGAAGCGCGAACTGGTTGCGGTGTTCATTCAGCCTCCGCCCGAGGTATGTACAGTCGACGGTAACGATCAGCGCTTTGCATCCGGCCGCTGAAAGGTGAGCGATCTGGCGAAACGGCTGTAGCACCGGAGACATACCTTCCGCTCGCTTGATGCTCTGCACATTCGCGTCCCAGTCGTCCACCAAACAGACCTGGAACCCATAGGCGTTCCCACAGCCCTCTCCCGCTTCGATCACCTCCTCGATTGACGCCGTCGCGTACTGAGATAGGACCATGTTGACTCCAGCCTTTCCCGCTGCACGAGAAGTACCCACCTCGCCATCGGGATGAGCGAGCTTGTGCATCGCAGCGGGTGAGAAGCCGAGGGGGAAACGGGATCTGACGCCGAAACAATCTGTCGACGGGTCGATGGCCGACACGTCGACTGCGACTCGTGCGCGGAGTCGAAGTCGGTCAAAGGAGGCAGTGTTGTCCTTGAGCCTGGCGGTGAGCGTTACTCCGCGCGCCTCAAAATGACGCCTACGTGATCAAGTCCATCGCTCCCTCATTGTAGTACTCGCCGATGTTTGAGGGAAGCCTCTTAGTGCCCTCGCGCTGGAGATCGGCGATAGAGAAGACCTTGTCATCGTGACTGGCGGCTCGGTTCATGCTGGGCTGCGGGTGGGTGGGGCGGCTTGTCAAAGTCGAGCAGTGCGGGCATGTTGATGCTGGTGATATGGATGAGAGAGCACGCAAGAACGGAATTCAGATAGAGACAGGTACGGATGCTAACATGCCCGGTCGGTGAGCACCCGCCGGACGACCCGACCCGGAGGATCCGGACGTCCCGCGGTCTTCTCTATCCGGGTAAACCGGATTGCTTCCCTATCGTTTGACCCTCATTCACCCTCATTCACAAGGGCTGATAACATACAGCATGCAGGTCGAGAGGCTCAGAACCATTGCTGTTCTGCTGCGCTGGCCTTACGTCCGTCCCACGACTCCATCATGCCAACCCTCAACACTATCCTCGTCATCATCAAGCTTCTGGACGAAGATGTAGACCGGATTCGGTCGGTAAGTCTATGGGCCCCTCGACGCGCACCCCATCCATGAAGCTACAAGCTCACCAGAAGGTGGTGAAGAATGTTTATTACTATCCCGACCCGTCAGCCAGCATCCCCAACGAGGAACTGGCCGAGGTCGAAGCGATCTTTAGCCATCCATTCACCGGCATTTACAGCTGCATCAAATCCATCGACCAACTGCCCAAGCTACGATACGTTCAGAACTCGGCGACCGGGGTCGACAGGCTGCTGTGAGTTGACACTCCGCCATCCGCCGAAGCTGATTGTCCCAGCAAGAGTCCAATCTTTCAAAACGCTTCGCCAGACCGCTTGGAGCAGATCCAGTTTGCCAACTCGGCTGGGGGATACGTGAGTCCAGTGAGCCTGTCGGGAAAGCCGGCTGACAGCATCAGAGCTTGAACATGGGAGGATTCGTGTTGAATTATGTCACCGGCCTGTACAATCTGATACCCTCTCAGATCCGATGGCAAGCGGTAGGTCGGTCCAGCTGCTCGTCTTTCTCAGGGCTGAGATGCAGAACCAGAAGACATGGGCGGAGCCAGCCGACATCCTGGGCGAAGCCGGCTTGCGAGGGGTCTACGGGTCCAAGACGATCTATGGCAAGACTTTCGGCTTCCTTGGATATGGATCGGTGAGTGCAGTGTGCTCTTTATCTCCGAAAGCAGCGATGCTGATGCTCAGCTTGGGCGAGAGTTTGCCCGGATGTGCTCCATCTTCCCTGCTGCGCGGATCATAGCCGCCAACACGCGTGGAGAACGGAAGACCGATGATACTGTGCGTCTTGAACATCCACACGCACCACCCTGGACTGCCCTCTCATATGCAGTATACACTGCCCGGCTGCGGCGATACGGACGCAAAGCTGCCGGAAGCCTTTTACTCCACCTCTGATTCGGCTTCGCTCCGACAATTCTTGTCCGAGACCGATGTGCTTGTCTGCTCGCTGCCTTCCACAAAGCACACGATGCACCTGTTAGACGCTGAGAAGCTTGGTGAGCTCCGCGGCTCTTCTGCTCCGGATGCCGGGGTGGTTTAGACGTGGCGCTCACGACAGGTCTCCTGAAGCCCGGCGGATTGTTCATCAACGTTGGACGGGGTACCCTGATCAAGGACGTCGAAATCTTGAAGGCCCTCGATGCGCCCAATGGATTATGGGGAGCAGCGATCGACGTGACAGACCCGGAGCCACTGCCTGCAGATTCTCCTCTATGGGGCCACAAACGGTTGATGATCACGCCCCACCTGTCAGGTGAGACGGAGAACGAGTATACCACCTCAACCGACATTCTGCTACGCAACATCGAGAACGTCAACTCGGGGAAGCCTATCTTCAACTCAATCGACCACGTTGCGGGGTATTGAATGTATGCATTTGGATGAATGCTTGGCCTGAATGTATGGTTCGGGGTGACTAGCGGTCTCCGTCCTCATGCCCTAGTCGCTTTCGCAAATGTCGGTCGACATTGATCTGCTCGTCAGTAGACTAGCACTCATCGATCGCGCAACGGGATCACACTTAAGCGCGGCCTTTTCTATACAGAGCGTCACCCCCCTCCCCTCCCCTTTGTTCCAAGCATTGAGCATGATGCAGGCAGAGACTCATGCATATTCGTATCGTTCCCAAAACCTGACCGACTACGTCTACAAAGGCGAGAGGTGTCCTTCCGCCACGAGCTGCTCCCTGATCTGCTTCACCGTGAGGACGGCCAGGTCGCAGATCTTCTTCGCCTGCGCTGGGGTACAAATCGCCGGGGGCGCGAGCATCAGGCAGTCTCCTCCCCCGTCCATTCTCAACGCTGGCATACCCAGAGTCGAGATCCCGTTCTCCAGGGAGAGAGCCTGCATGCGGTGCGCAAGGCGAGGGGCGAAGGTCTCTTGGCCGGGACACGCGACCTCGATAGCCCAGAAGACGCCGGCACCCCTGATGTCGACGACAAACCCGCCGAGACCGCCGTTCTCCAGCAGCTCAGAGCGTCTAAAAGTCAACTGCGAGGCCTAGCACCACCACACTGCAACTCACAGTTGGGTGCCGATCAGCGCTTCAAGCCGGTCGATCTTGCCTTCGAAGCCATTCTCCACGAGGTACTTTTGCGCGGCCAGAGCGCCAGCGCACGAGGTGCCGAAGGCGGTGTAGGTGAATCCGTGGTTCCAGAAGCCCGAGCCTTCCAAGATGGCGTCGACGATGCGTTGGTTCGCGAACATGACTCCGATGGGCACGAACCCAGCGCCGAGGCCCTTGGCGGCGATGAGGATGTCGGGCTTGACACCCTCACCGAACCGCTTGTACGTGAACATCCTTCCCATCCTCCACATGCCGCACATGATCTCGTCAAAGATCAACAAGACGTCGTGCTTGTCGCAGACTGCTCGGACCTTTTGGAAGTAGGTCTTGGGCGCAAAGGTCAATCCCTGGGAGGACGAGACGATGGGCTCGATCATGAAGGCTGCGACGGTCTCCGCGCCGAGCTCGGTGATCTTAGCGTCTAGCTCGTCGGCAAGCTGAGTCGCGTAGTCCTCCTCCGACTGGCCCTCCTTGCCGTAGTGGAAGTAGCTCGCGGGCGAGACGTAGTGGAAGATGTCCTCGTTGACGAACGAGGCGAACGGAGCCCGCTTGCCTGGGTGGTAGGCGACGGACAGAGCACCGATGGTGTTTCCGTGATACGACATGTGTCGACCGATGAATCGCTTCTTCTCCTTTTGTCCCTTCTCCCACCAGTACTGCCTTGCCGTCTTGAGCGCCGACTCGGCAGCCTCGGACCCTCCGGCGATGAAGTTGCACCCGGCAAAGTCCCCCTCGGAGTGATTCACCAGGTAGTCGGCGAGTTCTTCTCCGGCGGTGTGTGAGAAGAAGGCGCCGTAGATGAAGCCGGTCTTTCGCTGTTCGGCCTCGATCGCGCGAATGATGGTGTCGTTGGTGAAGCCGAGGATGGCGACGGCGGCGCCTCCAAAGGCGTCGATTACCCGGCTGCCATCGTCAAAGTCGATGTAGATGTCGTGGGTGCCGACGACGACGGGTGGGACGCCCTTGGAGCTGTAGTCAGCGTCTGTCTTTCGTGTGTCTGGCTTCGGCGTACCGGTACATCATCTTCCGGGTTCGCGGGTCGATGGGCTTCAGGGGCTTTGGCACGCCCAGCTGGGCGTCGAGACCATCATTGATCGGGACAGCGGTCGGCATGGTATGTATGTTGGGAGTGGAGGTCGTGGGAGCTTTGCACAGGATGAGGATCCACTGGCCGGTGCTGTGGTCATTCTGGCTCTTATAGCCGAGTGACATCTCGGTATCTGAACGAGCGTGAGATAGAGCCGGGACCTCCGGTGGTCGCTTGTGACCGGTCCCGCCGACGTGCGCACCCGCATACTCTCCCCTCACGGTCCTAGTCACGTAGTCGCTCTCAGTATCCCCTGCTTAGCATAGGAATAGGTTTATGGCAGCATGGTGGTTGGAAAACAGTGAGTTGGAAAAACAGTGTTTTCCAAGCAATGCCGCAAATAGCCCTCTTCGAGAGGTGGGACTCGGGAGTCAGCGACATGTCGACTGTGCATGTCGGGTTTGCCGCTGGAGCTGGTTTTCACATATGCGATCTCTCGTGCCAAACCACGCATCCTACTGTACAGAATGCACAAAGTCAGAGTACCAAGTGCACCGGCGTGTCCTACACGGCGATCATCTTTCCCCGGGGACCCAGAGATCCACTCGACCGCTTCGGCAGCCGTCGATTCTGTGGCGACATGGCCATAACCGAAATCATCTCATCTGCCAGCCAGATTCAATACCGGTCACTGTCTACCCTCAGTGCAGATCAACACCACCAGAGCGTCCTCTCCAAGCACCTCCTTGTCAAACTTCCGCAAAGCCGCCAACGGCGCCGCACCACACGGCCCAGCCTCGACGCCCCATCGCTTCAGCTCCTCTACGGAGGCTCGCGCTTCCGCGTCCGTGATAGTCGTGGCATAATGCGGTCGCATCGCTTGAGAGAGCACAGGCCAAGCCTGGTACGAGACCGTTCCGCAGTTGAGACCGGGCATGATCGTTTCACCCGTTGATATCGTTTCGTTCGATGCGCAGGAAAGCGAGTGGTGCAGGCAGGCAGCGGTTTGGGGCTCGACGGTGAGGATTTGGGTAGACGTTTTCTGGTATGAAAGGGCGCCGGCTAGTGCTAGCGAGCCGACGCCGACGGGGATGATGACGTGGCTGGGGGAAGCGGACAGCGGTAGCTGAGTGGAGATCTCGTGGAAGAGGTGCGTATACCCGTCGACGATGTCCTGTGGTCAGCGGGAGGTAAACCCCTTATTTCGGCCAGCAGAGATGATAGGTGTTGCATGTAGCGAGGAAAGGGCTTAATTAAGGTGGTTAGTGGTTTGGGAATTGGGGATCAGGGTGGAGGGGCGGTACGTGTCGAAGAAGGGCGAGACGGTCACGAAGGGAGAGCGACCCAACGTCAGGTAGTGCATGGTGCATCCTAAGCTTCGATACGTCGCAGTGCTCACCTGAGGTATCTGCTCGTACCCTTCCCAAGCTGTATCCTGCACCAACAGGCCATTCATCGCCTCCGCCGCCTCCGCCGCATGCTTGACCGTTTCGTCATAGTCCCTGTCCAGCTGTACGACTTTCGCCCCCTCGCCCTCTATCGTCGACACCGACCAGGGCTCAATCGTCCGCGGGACGAAGATCGTGCAGGGTATACCTAATCGACGCGCTGTATGCGCCGTTGCCCGGCCGTGGTTACCTACTGGTCAGCTGCGGTCGCCCTGACGTCTCGTCATTCCAAGCGATGCGTACCGTCTGTCGCAGCATACACCGTCAACCCCTCCTCTTGGGCCATCTTTCCGATCGCGTCAAAATCCATGTGATCCACATTGTATCGCCTTGACAACGCCGCAATCAACCCCCAACTCGCGCCGAGGATTTTGAACGCGGGCAAGCCAAACCTCGTCGACTCGTCCTTGAGGTACACCGCATCGACGCCGAGGGTCTGCTCGAGGCCGTCGAGCCGGATGAGCGGGGTAGGTGGATGGCCGGGAAAGAAGGCTCGATGAAACTCATAAATGTGGGCGTAAGATGGGGACATCATGGCGATGAACGCGACGGTGAATCGCCTTGCCCCTGATGTAAGAGCGATGCCAGACGGGGAGACTCGGCGGGCAGCGTGTGAGCGCAGGATGCTGAAATGATTGTATGATGATAGACATGGTAGAACGTTGGGTAGGATCTGTTTCGGCGGCGACCTCTTTGGCCGAAATCGCGTCCGATTGTGACCCCTCACCACCACGCCAATACCCCATCGAAGAGCTACATTGTTATGGCTGCTCGGCCCGGTATAAGAGCAGAAGGCCAATCCGCTGTAGACTGCACAGCGACAGCATGCGGACAGCCGATAGACGTCTTATGCCGAGCAGCCTGGAGCGGGGGACGCCGGTGGGAGGGGAGCTTGCAACTCATAGCCGGGTGGCGGAGTGGCGGGACGATTCAACCCCGCTGTCGAATAGCCATCTCCTGTACGGCATCCTGCAATCTCCAGTCGTGAAGAAGACCGTCTCAAGCTTAATGGAGGGGTGCGGTTCATGGATCTCGATGAGGAAGCTGAGTAGAGATGACTGCTCGAGGTGGACTGCGGCGCGATCTGTCCAGCAGCATTGTCGCTTTGGCAAGTCTTGAATCATGCACGTAAATTCGTCGCCTCCTTGACCGAGGAGACTTGGGGTTGATTGCATGCGCTCCTCAGGGGGTCTCTGTATGACGCCCAGACAGACTACATGTGACGGGTGAGCTGAACATGCAGCCGGCCCATCGCTGAGCAGATCGAGGCGAGGGCGTACGATTTGCCCCGCGAAGGAAGACATGGAGAATTGCTGCGGAAAACAACGAACAATGTACAGTTACAGCTTCACAACGTATCTAATGCTTCGAAAGGGAGGAGGCGAGAACGGAGGCAGTAAGGAAAGGGCACTCATTTGAGAAGTCCAGGGCGTCCGACCGACCGGCCAGCCAAGATTTGACGGCAACCGTTCGCAGTCTCGAACCCCTCGGACAGACACTCACGCTGCAGCCGAAACGAGAGTACAAGCTCTGATCTATCGATAGCTCTACTCCTGACTAGCTGGTCACTGAGCTTCCTGCTGCCCTTCAGTCGGTCAGAGTACCTGACCGATCGTCGTGCCGTCACACGACGACTCCAGCGGGATAACGCTCCGGGCCGATGAGACGGGCGCATCTGGGGCAGCACAGAGCACTTGTCCGAAGCTGTCTTGGCTTATATTAAGGCCTGATCTGCGACACCTGCGGCTCACTACGGATGCGTGTCTGCCATGCATCAAACAATCCAGCCAGCTACCGCCCTCGAACTGACCAAACTTCCCGCCACGAACCCGAACAGGCGGAAGTCGTCTCGGAATTGCAAACCCGTTCCGGATCCCTGAATTACACGCAAGCAATAAAAGGCCGCGGCCCGTTGTAAGCATGGAGGGGCAGGAGCAGAGGACAAGGGACGACCCGCGTGTCAGAGAGGGCAGGGCGGAGACCCCGAAACAAACGGTACTCGGTGCCCGGCCTGCTCTGGTTGTTTACCCCTGATTGGCCTGTCAGCTATCTACTGGGCGTTTCCCCTGATCCCACCGGACTGACACTTGGCCGAACAGACTTCGGGTTCATGCCCATCTGTCTGCGCCTCTGATCGTTCACGCCACGCCTCTTATCATGTGACGGGGCGTCGACCAGAGGGAGTACGCTCTGACGGTTCTCATCGGCCAACCAAGCCGTTGGCCGCTGTCTTTGTCGCCTTGTCCGCGACGACTCGGTCGATTCACCGGCAATAGATATCCACCTCGAGCGCGCTCGCTATCGGCTTATCGCCTTTAGCTATCTCTCGTCCATCACAGGCAGCCGGGAGGGATATAAACACAGACGGGTCTCACTTTTCCCCCCATCGCGACTCTCCAGCGCTTCGTATCCTTGATCGCACTCGACTTCGCTTGCTTATCGATTACTCAGGAGCACGCCATGGCGACTCACGCATCCAACGTCGGCGAGCAAGTCTTGCCCGAGGTCATCCCCGAGAAGACGACAAACGAGGTCAGCGTCGAAGCATTGAGCGATCGGGCGACCGATGTCCAGCTCGATGCGGCGGGTAAATTCTTGGCGGACATGGCGGCTGGACCGGATGGCGAGTACCTCGTGTCGCCGTACACGCCAGAGGAGGAGAAGGCGGTGAAGAGGAAGGCGGATCTGATTGTCGTCCCGCTGTTGTTCTGGGCGTTGTCGTGAGTGGAGCGAGCTCTCCGAGCTCTCCGTGCTTGGTCGCGCTGACCTCAGCATGGGCGCGGTCGACAAGGTGGCGCTTGGGACCGCGGGTGTCCTTCACATCCGACAGGACCTGCACTTGGTCGGACAGCAGTTCTCCTGTGAGTGCAGTGCGACCCCGGCGAGGTCTTCGGCTGACCCGCAGGGAGCTCGTCGTTGATCTTCTTCGGGCAGATCGTCTCCGTCTTCCCCGCTCTTTTCGTACGTCGCGCCCTGTCGATCGTGCTCATGCTCATCCGCAGCTGATGCAGCGATTCCAAACGGGCAAAGTGATCGCCATCAACGTCGTCATCTGGGGTATCATCTCCATGTGCATCGCCGCGACAAAGGACTTTGCAGGTCTCGCCGTTTGTCGATGTCTGCTCGGCTTCTTCGAATCGCTTACCTTCCCCGGGTTCTCGCTCGTCATCTCTTCGTGGTTCACGCGAGAGGAGCAAGTCCTCCGGATCGCTCTCATCTTCAACACCCTCTCCTCGCTCACCAACGGCCTCATCTCTTGTGGGTGGTGACCTATTCCTCACCCGGCACATCGCTGATCCCCAGACGGCGCGTCCTTTGTCGACGCCGAGATCATTGCGCAATGGAGAGTCCTCTTCCTGATCGTCGGCGGCTTGACCCTCGTCATCGGTGTTCTCATGTTGATCTACCTGCCCAACTCGCCCATGACCGCCTGGTGGCTCACACCCCGTCAGCGCTGCATCGCCGTCATGCGGATCCAGTCGAACCGAACAGGTGTGCTCAACAAGCAGTTCAAGACGTACCAGTTGCGCGAGGCGTTGATGGACCCCAAGACCTGGTTGATCTACTTCTGCAACGTCGGCCTGAACATCCCCAACGGCGGTGAGGCTGAGCATATGTGAAAAGGAAATGACACTGACATGCAGGTACCGCTACGTTCTCTAGTATCATCATCAACGGCCTCGGTTTCAGCGTGCGAGAGGTAGGCTTTCGCCCGGATGACATGTCCAGTGCAGTGGCTGACTCCCAGACGATGCTCCTGCAGATTCCGACTGGCCTCATCTCCTGGGTCGGATCGATCGTCCTGTCCTACATCGCGTTCAAGGCCAAGCGCAGGAACTTGGTTGCTTTCTTCGGTGCCATCGTGCCCCTCGTCGGCACCATCATCCTCAAGACCGTCCCCCGATCCAACCAGGCGGGCTCGATGATCGGACTGTGAGTGGGCCTGGCACATTTGTGATGGACCCTTCTAACAAGACAGGTACATCGTGTACACGTACTGGGGACCCTACGTGCTCATGAACGCTCAGATGATTGCCAACACCGGTGGAAACACCAAGAAGACGATCTCTTACGGCGTGGCTTAGTGAGTCGCCCACTTCGACGACGTACCAGTGCTGACAACAGCCTCGGCTACCTCACCGGTAACCTGATCGGACCACAGACTTTCAAGGCCGAACAGGCCCCGGCCTATACCGGAGGCTTCACCGCGATGATGGTCGGTTACTGCACGTCGATCCTGACCATCGGCCTCTACAGCCTCTACGTCCGATACCTCATCCGAAGCAAGGAGAAGAAGCTCGACGCGCAGCCGCACATCGCCGAGGAAGACGACTTGTTGACCGAGTGGCACGACCAGACCGACTTTGAGAACGACAAGTTTGTCTACCACAAGTGAGCGTGGCGGGTAGGGGCAAGGGTCAGGGCGGTCTGGCGTACGGGCCGGCGGAGGCTTCACAGCATGCGGAACCGACGATGTCTCGGCCTGTTACATGCGTGTTAAGAGGGCTGGATGAACGTGGAGTATATTGTAGACCAGTCGTAGAGTACTTTGACTTAAGTTGTTAGTATGCAAGTCTTGGGCCCAGTAATTGGTCTTGGTGTCCTTTCTGAGCAGGACGAATCATATGGAGACGGTGCGGGGACATCGTTCGCCATTTCCTTTATTTGTGCGCGTCAGACTGACGGGCGCGGAGCCGCGCTGTGTGTACCTCGGGGAACTACTTGGCCGACCCCTGGAAGCAGAACAACATCACACAACTGCATGCACACTCTTCTCAGACAGTCCATCCAAACTTATGACCCTACATGCTGAAGTCGCTACATCCTCTAGAACAAGAAGTCGGAGAGCTTCGTGCCCTTGGACTTTTCGTGGCTCGCTCGCTGAGCCTCGCTGGCCGCGGTCAGGGCCTCGATGTACGGCAAGTTGGTCTCGAGATCGATCTCCTTGGCCGGGACTGCGAATCGCAGGGGCTTCTTCTGGACGAGCACCTCGTACGCCTTGAAGATGATGTACAGGCCGACGAAGATGATGGCCGCGCCGTAGGTGAAGATGAAGCTGGGGGCGTCCCAACCGCCAGGCAGCATGAGCCCGTACCCGCTGCGCGTCAGACGTGGACGCCCCGCCGTTGACCGAAAGACTCACCTGGCGATGAAGACGGCGGGCGACCACAACAGGACCCACCAGGCCGACCACGGCTGCCAGTAGGCTCGGACAGGCAGGAAGTCGTTGTTGAGCAGTCCTTGGGCCTTCAGGCCGGCTCGGAAGCGGAGGTAGGTTCTGATGTCAGCAACGATAATCGCTGTTACAGGCGTGGACCTACACCGCGATGCAGACCCAGTTGACCAAGTTGGAACCACCGACGATCGAGGTGAACCAGGTGAGGACCGTGACGGAGCCGTTGGAAACGGACAGATATGAGATGCACGAGTAGAGCAGGACCGCGATGACCGACCAGTACGGGACACCGTTCCTGTTCTGCCTCTTGAAGATGCCGGGGGCACCACCGCGGAGGGCCAAGGCGGTGAGGGCTCGGCTGGTGGTGTAGACGGCGGCGTTACCGGTGGAGAAGACGGAGAGGAAGACGATTCCGTTGACGATGTGCGGCAGGACGGGGATGTGCAGGCGGTTCATCGCTGTCGTCAGATACGACGCAACAGCCATCCGCGCAGTCACTCACAGATGATGTAAGGAGACTTGGCAGCTCCGGGGGCTCCCGCTGCGATCGCACCGAGGAGGTTGGGGTCGTCCGAGGCCGAGCTGACACCGACACACAGGGCACCAGTGACGTAGAAGAACAGGATTCGGTAGATTGTCGAGTTGAAGGCTCGAGGCATGATCCGTCGGGGCGACTTGACCTCGCCGGCCACCAGGGAAATCCAGTCGGGACCGCCGACGCTGTCGTTTAGGCAATATGTCCAGGATAAAGTGCGGGTCGACTCACGCGAAGCAAGCCCAGACCAGAGCGTCGAATACACCCTTCATCCTCAGCGCCGGAGTCTCGCCCACAAACGGACCGGGCGTCTTCCAGAATCGGAAGCCGTACTTGTCACCGATCGGGTTACCGCCGACCATCGTGATGAAGGTGTACGCGGTCAAGCCGAGCATGAGGAGGACTTTGGTGATGGACAGCCAGAACTCGAGCTCTCCGAAGATACGGACCGACCACAACTGGAAAGCGGCGTAAGAGGCAAGGCCGGCGGAGATGAGGATGGCCGGGTGCAGGTCCGGGGTCCAGTAGGAGATGAGGACGTTCATCGCGGTAAGCTCGAAGCAGACGAGGGAGGCCTGGGCGATGATGTACTGCGTGTCAGTCGGGTTTGATGTAGGTGGAAGCGCGTCCACTCACGTTCCAGCCGAGAGCACGTGAGACGCAGTCGTCGAGGAAGCGACCGATGAAGGTCAGGAAGCCACCATCAATGGGGAGCAGGGTCGTCATCTCGATGAGCGAGTTGCTCCCGCACCAGATGACGAAGGACCAGATGCACACTCCGAGCAAGAGGCCGAGTGGTCCCGCCGAGGTCAGCGGGCCACCGATCGAGACGAAGAGACCGGCACCGACGGCACCACTGATGGCGAGCAGCTGGACATGTCGCATGCGCAGACCTCTGCGAGTGAGCCCCTGTCCTCCGGTGCGCCACTCACCGGTGGGGATCGTTGACCAGGTCAAAGTCACTGGGCATGCCAGTGCGGTCGATCTCGTCCACATCGGTTTCCAAGACGGGCGCCTTGTCCGCGTCGAATGACAGCGCGTTGTTCTCGGTAGCCATAGTGAGGAGAAGCGGCTGATGGGGAGGGACGGGACCTGTGTGGATGTCAGCTTTATACGACTGCTTGAGCTTCGACCGGCCCGGGCTCGCTTAGCGATAGATACGCTCCGCATCAATCTATGCCATGGTCTGGGCTCGCTTAGGCCGCCCGCGGGGTCGCCCAGTGCGTGAGAGAGGCCCAAACGCCATCAGCGCGAACAATGCGAGTTGGATCGGGGCGGGCGGAGGAAGTCACGCGTATACTTCGGGGGGGATGCCAACTTGGCGATTGTCTGTACCGCTACGTGGGAACGGAGGCGTCTGGTCCGGTATCGCTAAGCGAGGCCATGATACGCCGATCATGAAACCCGACGACGGTGCCTGGGAAGGCTTCCCGACGAGGGGGTCCGAGGGGAGGGGACCTCTGAGTTCCCGCCGGCCAGGTCCGGGAGGAGAACAACTCGGTGGACGATGATGCCCGTCTTCGTTGCAAATGCACGGCTCGCTTATGGTGCGATGACATGCGGACCTGGTCATGAATAAGAACTCTGGTGTCCGGCGTCAGTTGCCAATCGTCACCTCGCTTAGCATGTCTCGACTCCGGTTCATGGGGCATAGGCAGCTCAATTGTCCGATACCCGGATATTTTGATGTTGCAACGTCACATTGTCCGACACCGTATCTTGACGACTGTTTAGCGCCGCTTCGAGCAGCTGGCGTATCGCGATAGGAGACGCTTGCACCGTCGACGCTTGCACCGTCTCCCCCTCGTCGCACTGGCATAGCTCATCCCCCTGCGTATCGCTCACCTTGCAACCTCGTAGCACAATGCCGTTGGCGACGAAAGATAGCAAGATCCTGATCGTGGGTGGAGGAGGGACCATCGGTTCGTCGACCGCCCTCCACCTGGCGCGTCGGGGCTACACCGATATCCGCCTCCTGGACAAGTTCGAGAACCCGTCGGCCAACTCTGCCGGCAATGACATGAACAAGGTGGGCTTTGTGAGCTGGTGACGCTGAAGCCAGATCGGAGGCAACGACTCGGCCGGGATCTGGGGCGAGCTGGGCGCCGAGGCCTGGCACATGTGGAAGACCGACCCAGTCTTCAAGGCCCACTCGCACGAGAATGGCAGGGTGGGTCGAGGTGTTTCAGTGCCATCGCTGAGGGTTAGTTGGACGCGACGAGCGAGCCAGAGCGCGAAGCACGGCTGCGTGCCCGGTACGAGGCGATTGTCGCCGAAGGACGTGGCGATATCGTCGAATGGGTCAAGGGTCGAAAGGCGATCGTCGAGAAGCTGCCCCACCTCGCCAAGTCCAAGGTGGACGACGTGAGTACAGCACATCGGTGACTTTGCGCATCGTCTGGTGCTCACGCCAGAGCTGGCGTGGTCTGTGGGTCAAGCAGGGCGGCTGGGTCGCCGCGCGGAACGCGCTCAACTCGGTCGGGATCGAGCTGCGTCGCTTGGGTGTCAAGACGTCTTTCGGTTCTTCGGGGACCTTCGCCTCGCTGTTGCTGTCCGCGGACGGCAAGACGTGCGTCGGAGTAAAGGCGGCCGACGGCACCGAGTGGCCTGCGGACCTGGTCGTTTTTGCGGCCGGCGCGTGGTCGCCCACTCTGCTCGACCTCGAAGGGCAATGCGTCTCCAAGGTGAGTTGCGCTCATGCGAAGTCGTGCTGAGCTCCAGGCTTGGGTGTTCGGGCACGTCCAGCTCACGCCGAAGGAGGCGGAGGAGCTCAAGGGTATACCTACGATGTACCACAACCAACTGGTAAGCGCGGGTCCGCTGGCGTGTGCTGACTGCAGGGATTCTACATGGAGCCGCAACCGGGCACCGGGGTGATCAAGCTCGTCAACGAGTTTGCTGGCTACACGCACAACGCCCCCTGTCGCCCGTTCCCCCTAAAGAACGACGTCGTCATGTCCGTGCCTCGTTCTCACGCCGAGAACCCCACGGACACGTTCCCGACCGAGTGCGAGGACGCGATCAAGCGGCTCGTCGACACGTGTCTGCCTCATTTGTCCGGACGCCCTCTGATTGACCGCGCCATGTGCTGGTGTACCGACACGGTGGACGCACAGTGGCTTCTGTGCGAGTACCCCAAGTTCAAGGGCGTCGTGCTTGCGACGGGCGACTCGGGCCACACCTTCAAGATGTTCCCGGTCGTCGGCAAGCAGGTCGCGGACCTGATCGAGGACAAGGTGGGTCGCGAGTTGAGCGGCTAGGCTGATGCGCAGCTCCCCGCTGATCGCAAACACCTCTGGCGCTGGAGGCCCGCCCAGGGCGACGACAAGGGGATGGGCCGAGGTGGACCGGAGCCCAAAGATCTCCAGCAGGTCGAAGGCTGGAGACACGATGGGCGTGACGGGATTCTGAAAGCGAAGCTGTGAGCATAGCATGTGGATAGCATGTAGATAGTAGTATTTCAGCTGCGTATTTTGTTTCCAACCCCATGCACTGCTCTCGCTGCTTGTACCGTCACATGGACATGTCTCGTGAATCTGCCTGTTCAGTGCCGTCAGCGACCGGCACGATCGTCAGTGCCGAGTTCCCTTATGGAGTCCAATTTCGAGTTCTCCGGAGACTGGACGCGATCCCTGAATACATCCGTTCTCAGGCCCCCGGGTACCTGTGAACGACTCCCTCACCAGGCGACAACAGCTGTCGCCAGTCGATCCGCGCCGTGTGGGACGCCCGGCGGTGGTACGCCACATCCGATATGCAACCGAGGAGGGCGAGTGTGGCCGGTGGCTGGAAGAAGGGATTGGCTGCGCTCTAGTGCCGCCCCTTTGCGCTTCGGGGATGGCCAAGGCTCGCATGGACACTTTTGATGTCTGAGTCGATCAGAGCCTTTGGACGTGGCTGTTCGAAACAGTACCAGTGTCGCGCCCCTGACGTGCATTGGCCAAGCTCTGGTCATGCGAGATGACTAATGGCGCCCCCTTGGCTTCCCATGTTTAGCCGCGCTGGTGGCCCGCCCGAAGCCGTCTCGGAGGCAAAGAGTAAGGGTCCCCCCTTTGGTCCGATGGTTCCTCGCTCGTATTTTCCGACTCGTCACACGCCCGGCCTGACTCTATCGCCTTCCATTCGACTCGATGAATGTGTCTGTCTGAGTGCCGTCTTCATTGTTGCTCTGCCGCGTAGCAGATATTCCTACCATACATAAGGGGGTGTATATGATAGATTGCCCCTGCAGATTCATCGCGCTACATATATAGATATATCCATATCACTTGACTGCTTGCCGAACCGCGTCCACCCGCTGCTCTTGCCCTGACCCTCTCGTACTCCGACAGCAGGGTTGATATAACAGTAGGTACCGTGCTCGCACGTCGTGATGGCCGCTGATCTCCAGCAAAAGCCGAAAAGAACGAAAAAGTTCACCTAACACCCATCCTCACCATGTCTGTGTTCCGGATGCTCTCGCCCGTCCGGGGCGCGTCCCACTCGCCCTCTCGCAAGGCGGCCGACACGGTGCAGATCGATATCCGCGTACCGTCCTACGGCACCGTCTGCATGCCGTTCCCCGACCCGCTCGCGTACCACTCTGACTCACCCCGGAATGATAAGGAACTGTTTGGAGACCTCGAGATATTGATTCCGGCCGGGATGGGCCGACAAAAGTGCAAGGCGATCCGCGTAGGCGTCCGTACCGTCGCCAAGCTGGACATGGGCAGGGGCAAGCCCGAGGAGGATGTGCTGTACGAGGGTAAAGTCGAGGTGCGAGGGGGTACCGCCGACGGTGTCGTGCTGGAGGAGGGGTTGCAGAGGTTCACGTTCAACATCATCATCCCGGGCAATCTGGCACCCCATGATTATCACCCCGGCCATCGGGTCGACAACATCCTGTTCGCCGAGATTGAGGGCGTCGAGGAGACGGGACTTGCAGGATGGTTCAGGCGGGGCTCATCGCCCTCGTCCTCGACCACTACGTCACGAGGCACCACGCCAAGCAGCTCGCCTCGACTCTCACCGCTGCGACCCGGCTCCGGGCCCTCTTCACCCGTCATGTCACCCACACAATCACTGTCGATACTGCGACAAGAGATCGCTCTGCCCCAGCCGCCGGCGTACGACCTCTCGGCGCCCGAGGAGGTCATCCCGTGGCTTAGCGGGAACCACTACGTAGAGAGGGCGTTGATCTTGATATACAACCCAGACCCCGCGGGAGGGGTGTCGAGTCTGGACACGAGGATGGATACTGCCGCGCCTGGAGTGGGGCCTGTCTCTATCAGCTATGTAGCTGACCAAGTGAGTCCTGGCGACACCCGTGCTGCTACGTCATGCGTGGCCACGGGGCGACACGATCGCAACGAGCTGACCGGCAGTGGTACATCTTTGCACGCCTCCAGGGCAAAGTCACCCTACCGGCTCCCGCTCCTGACGTTACGATATTCTACATCAGGGCGAGTCTTATGCAGAGCACCGAGGTCACGTCACCGCGCGACGGCAAGGTCGTCAAGGTGGAACGGCAGTTCCCCATCTTCTCAAGCGGGACGGAACTGCCAATGAAGCAGAGGCCAGGAAAGGAGTGCAGCGCAATATGGCGAGGTCGTGATGCGGACGGAGAGGACGAGGCGGAGCTTGCTCTGGATGGACAAGGGAGATTGCCGAACGATTACGAGGGTCGTCCGACTACGCTCGAGGGGTGAGCTTCTTGTCAGAGATGGGTGACAGCCACTGACGACCAGCGTCGAGACGCCCATCAAAGTGTCGCACATTCTCCGTCTCGAGGTCTTCTTCTCTGTGCACGGCGAGGATGTATGCGGCGGAAAGCTTAACGATGGTGGGCCGGGCGAGCTGAGGGTCATGAGGGTGGACAAGAAGGTCGTGGTCCCCGCGGTGCGTTGGCGTTGGCCAGCTGATATGAGCCTGCTGCTGACATCCAGTGCTTCCTGATCCCTGAAGTTCTGGACCTTCCTATATGTGCGCATCCTCTCTTCCTCACGTCGACGAATACGCTAATCCTCAGACGCAGCGGACGACAACTGCCCGATGTGGGAGTCCACCGGCGGCAAGACCTGTCCCCTGTGCAAGACCCCTTCGACCCAGCAATTCTGCCGTTCGTGCCCGCCGACCGCCATCCCCCACCCGCGCCACGACCACTCGCCCAAAGTCGTCGGCAACGCAAGTGGGGTGTGCGGACTGTGCAGCCAACGCGTCCTACCGGCGGGACGAGGGGAATGGAAGAACTGTGCCTGCGGATTGCTCCGAGAAGAGATCATCGATCGTATGAAGCGGATCAGCCTGGGCGAGAGGGAACACCAGGAGGAGGACGAGGAGACACGGGGAAGGAGGGGGAGGGAGGAGAAACGGGAGGCGGAAGGGAGGCGATAGTTCTGGCTTCCAAGCTCGATGTTGTATGACTTTCTTGGCTGCTTGTGATATGGGCCCTGTCTCTGCATGTATGTGACTCGGACGGTCTTGGTGCCGGTGGTGAGAGCTGCTCGGTGACCGCTGCTGTGCATCCGGCCACGAAGAGACCGCTTCTTGAGGCGATGCCTCGGGGATGCATGCATGTCGCCGCAGCATGGTGTCGGGTGCGTCATCGCCGAAGCAACACAAGTAGACATAACAGGCATACTAGGTCAATTTGAACATTCACAACGTCTTCTCTTCCTTTCACAGCTCATCCCCTTCGAACCACACGTCTTGGCCCTCGAACAGCGCGTAGAGGATCACCACCGGCCTGACGTGTATCTGCTGTGTGCAAGGAGACAACCTTCATACCCCATATCCTAGCGTCCTCGGGCGATCAATCTCGATGGCAGCTCCACTCCGGCGTAAAATCCCCTGCGCTTCACGTAAGAGAACACCGGAGCTCGCTCCTTCCCGGCTTCGACGGCCGCGCCGGCTCCGT
>JAHXHD010000013.1:0-14510 GCA_019857685.1 Papiliotrema terrestris | reverse complement strand
ATTCGGCGGTGGGGGGGTACGTACGCGGTCCGGGACGGCTGAGCAGGCTGTGGTGTGTGAACCCGCGGGAGAGGGGGAGGCGTGACAGAGAGAGGTTCATAGCCGGGTGAGGTAGCACGAGGGGTGGGAGATGAGGCGCCGAAAGGTGAGGACGCGCCACTGCGGCGCGAGGTAGCTACGGTGGCTGCCACAGAGGACGGTGAGCCGGGGGATGAAGGGATCGAGTCGGGTATGCACGCCGAAAAAGTAGAAATAGGGGAAGGTGACCGGTAATCGATGAGTGAGATTGGCCCGGCGGGGCCGGGACGGGGAACAGGCTGCAAGATGGGGAAGGGCATTCTCCAAGAGGTCAAGATGAGGAGGAATATGGACAGCATGAGACGGACGGACAGACTCCTCTTGATCTCAAGCGGGAATCGGACCGGGGGTAAAGGCAGGGGCGGAGGAGCAAGGTGCCACACTATGGCTCGGGCATAGGGGCTAATCCTATCATTCTGACCCTCTGATGCGGTCAGTGCGGCTCAGCTGACCGCCCTCAGAGGGCGTCTGAAGGAGGTCAGATCGCCCCCGTGCGTCATATGTCAAGAGGGACAGGCGGAAATGTGCCCTATCTACGGGCAGAGAGAGCAGGTCGGTTGTGTTGACTGGCAATCTAAAGCGGTCAGTGGGCTTCCCTTCACGCCGGTCACGCCGCTTCGCGCTACACTTGACGTGGTCTTCTTGAACCCCGGCAGCCACCCAAGGTTTTAGATCGTCGGGACGATGAGATAGTGATGACATGCCTGTAAACCCTAAGATACTCGACAATGCATTAGTGAGATCACAGCAAAAATGGCGACTAGACGTTAGCTCCGTTGCAGAACTCATCGAACAAACAGCTGCACTCACGTCCCCATCCTTCCACTTGTTCGCCATGTATTCCTCGGCCACGCTCCTCCAGTCTCGCTCTACTAATGCTCTATGTCGTTCTCGGACCGCTTCAAGCGTCATCCATGGCGCTAAAAGTCAGCTTTTCCTCATGGAGTGACACTCAGTCTGCACTTACGAATGAAGCGTCCGATAGGATGCTTGATGGCGTGCTCGAGAGCTTCTTGTAACCCCTCCTTGTCGCCTTGGAACTGCGGGATCAGCTGATGCTCTCAGCAGCAGGGCCATCCGACTTACGACATGATATACGTATGGCGGATCTAGCTCTCGCAGAGCGTCGTGCATGAGGTACCATTTCTTCCTGTTGTCCGGTTCCCGTTCTTCCCGCCAGAGGATGCTGCCATCAGATGCCATGCTTTATACGGAGACACGGCACCCACACATTGATGAATGGTACCCCGAAGCACAGTGCGTCGTACGCTGCTGTTAATTCACCTTCTTCACCCTACTTCAACTGCACGCACGTGATGGCGACATGAAAGGCCGGCCGACACCGAGCTGCTCATCAGTGTCCAGGCGAGGTCAATCGATCCAATTCACTCACCATTACCTTGCTCTTGGCCACTTCGTTCCACCACTTCATCTGCGGCATCTTGCCCATGCTAACCACCCCTTTCTCCGGGAGGGGCTCCGGTCCTCCTTCCTCGGCAGACTTGCCCGCGGTGCTGACGAACTGAAAAGGTTTCCCATCCGCCTTGGGCAGCTCTTTCGCTACACCCTCGAGCAGCCCCGACCAAGCAAAGTCTTTGCCCTCCAGCATCGCCGCGTTCTTAGCCAGTATCAACGCTCGGTGTTCCCTCTCGGAGTATACCGGGACCTGCGTACACCGATCTTCGATCGAGTATCCTGAGAGTCAGCGGACATCGAGGTAGCACCTCACCCAGGTAGTTGTTCCCTCTTCCCGGCTGCCATATCTCGTAATCCTCCGGCGACAGTGTCCAGTTCTGGCCGATGGGCGATGCGGGATGTTGCCAGAAGTGGAATGCAAAGCTCTTCCATATCGGGATACCCTCCTCGAAACCCTCGCGCTTGATACAGCCGATGCGGTCCGGCTTCTGCCATAGCCCGGGCAAGCTGCCATCGTCGGTCTCAGCTTCTGTCGTATCGTTCCTTGCGATGCATTTCTCGAGTTCGGACCCCTCGAAAATGATGATGGGTATCATGTCCGGGATCTGTTGGTAGATCTGCAGCGTCTCCATGTGCGTGTAAGTGTACAAGAGGGTGTAGTTGAGCGACTGGAACGCGAGAATTGTGGAGTGGGCCCTGATATGAGCGGTCACGCTGAGACCCGTGCTGGGACACGCACCAGATGTCTTCCCCACTAACATGGCCATCGAGCGCGTTACCTGAAATGAGCGACCGCACGGTTGACCGACCGCGAGTGTCGAGCGACATACCGAAATGAAAGCTGCCGAGTACCACGACCGTGCTCTCGCCAGGCCCACAAGAAGCCGCCAATGTGCACTCTGACAGCCGGTCTAGAGCTGGCCCATTCTGTCTTCGCGCAGTCTTCCAGCGACTTGGTCTGTCAGCGGGGTTAGCGATGGGTGTTTGTTTCGACGCACTCGGCCGGAAACCGCTCTTCCAACAGGTGCTTGAGCACCTGCAGCTTGACAGCGAGGTCGACCCGTTCCTGTTGCGACGCCAGCGATGCGGCACTAGTGAGCGCTCGGTGGACACGATCAGTCGTCTTTGGGTCGATTTGTGGGGAGATGTAGAAAGCCAGGGCGACCAAGACTGAGAGGATGGCGAGCCGCAGCAGCGACCGAGGAGCCGCTGCCATGGTGGCAGAAGGGTGAGCCGAGGATGTACGCGATGAAGATGCGAGGGTGTAATAATGAACAATTGCGATATTCGTCGAGAAAGAGGACATGAGCGGCTGATTGTTTGCCGTGGCGCACGCTCAGGGGCCCGTCAGGCACAAAAGGATCGTCCCTATTAGGGATGAAAAAGCAGTTTGTAATCAGATCCAAATCGGATCCCGCCCAAATACCAAATCGAGGCTGGATAATGTAAATGTCGTCAACGCGTCAACGCGCGATAGCCACGTGCCTCGATCCGCCTCGGCGCCTCGACCCCCGACCTACCGTTCCCGTACAAAGGACGGGCACGTAGCTCCTCACCGACCCAAAATATACCCGTAGCATCGCGCCATCCCCCTCGTTCTTGACACTCACGTCTTGTCGTTCGTTTCACCCTATTTGATCGCGGCCCACGTCCTGTCTGCTCTGAGCGAGGATGTCGGCGATTCTCGCCCGCTTCTACAGGCGGAAATCGTCGCTCTACATCCTCGTCATCTTCACCGGCCTACTCTTGATCGCCTATCCCCGGCAGGGTCCTTTCAGCTTCAACAACGCACTGCAGACCGCCAGACCGACGGTGCTTCAATACGATTCCAACGGTCTCGCAAACGGCTGGGAGGTCGGACAGCGAACTCATCCCATTCAAGAGCTCATCGACCTGGGCAAGCAGAGGTGGAAGAACCTGTTGGAACGGTGAGCAGTCTGTCGCCAGGCGACAACAACACCACGGCTGCAGTCGTTGACATGCGTAGTCAGAGCAAGACATTAGAAGAGGCGGTGAAGAATTATCGAGCCCGATATGGCCGCAATCCGCCCAAAGGCTTCGATGCCTGGTACAGGTGGGCCAAGCAGAACGACGTCAAGATCTTGGATGATGTGAGTTCAGGTCGTCCGCGTCGTTTTGCGGGTTCCGGTCTGACATCCCAGTACGATCAAACTGTCGAAGACACAAAGTACTTCTTTGCGTGGTCTCCAAAAGACTTCCGGGGCTTGGTCGAGAGTCGTGCGACAGAAGGTCACTCATTGTACGTTCAATTCAGGGCGTACGATCGTCGCTGACAGCAGCGTGATACATCTGGACAAGGAGGGCGAGTCGTTCATTGACGGCTCGAGCCCCGAAAACTTCCGCGCGCACAACCTGCTGTCCCTAATCGAGCCATTAGTCCCTCACCTCCCTGCCTCGATCGAGTTTGTCATGACTGCCCACGACATGGGCACGTACATACCTGGAGAGGATCAGAGGGAATTCTTGGCGGAAAAGATTTCGGCCGGCGAATATGTGACGCAGAAAGAGCTGGAGCGGTACGAGTGGAATCACAGACATTTGGAGGCGGGCGTAGCCGGCCTTGCGGTGAGTGACAACACGACGAGCCTCACTGACGGCAGAGCGTCTGCTCAGAGTTTAGTCCCGCATGGCGACAGGCGTTAGCGGAGAGCGCGGCGCAGAAGCCTGCGGAATCAGTTGTGCCGCCAGAGTTGACGCCATCCGACGCGGAACGTGAGTCGCGCAGCTCGATTCGGCGTTGACACCAGATCCCAACCTGATATACAACCATCGAGCGACTTTCGACTTCTGCGTCCACCCAGAATTGCTCAAGTTCCACGGCCAGTTGGGAGGCGATTCCAGACCCGCCGTATTCAGGCCCATGTTCCAGTCGTCGAAACTCAACGGGAACGGCGAGATTGTCACCACTCCACTGGACTATTACTTGAATGCGTCCGACCCCCGACAAAGGAAGGGGTTCATCTCGTGGGATGAGAAGACAACCGCCAAGCTGCACTGGAGGGGGTCCACTACTGGCGATTGGTACAAACATCGGGAAAACTACAACTGGAGGAACTCGCATCGAATGCGGCTGCATAAGCTGACCCACGCCGAAAAGGGGACGCGGGACATTTACGTCAAATCGAGGAGGACGGGCGGCTGGGAGATGCAGACTTGGGAAGCGGGCAAAGTGAACAAAGCCTACATGGACGTGGGCTTGGTGGCTGGGGCAATCCAGGTGGGTAGCGGGGTATGTCGGGGCACTCACCACAGTGCGATCAGAAAGATGGGACATGTGCGGAAATCGAAGCAGAGATCGACTGGAGTCCGCGTGTGGATCCTACGGAGGCGGCCAAGTTCAAATGTAGGTGGCGAGACTGTATACAAGCTGAAGCTGACAACAGACATCTTTGATGGTGGGTTAAGAGATCAAGTCTTAAGCTCTCGCTGATCGTAGTTGACGGCAACGGGTGGTCGGCGCGATTCCACCGGTTGTTGCTGTCGGGCTCGGTGGTGTTCAAGAGCACCGTCGTCCCGGAACACTTTACCGTGAGCATACGGTCATGAGCCCACTGACGCCAGGACTGGTTGATCCCTTGGTACCACTACGTGGTGAGTTGCCGATTCCCCTCGCGACGCGAACTCATCACAGCCCATCCAACCGACATACTCTGAGCTGTACCTCGCGCTCTCTTTCTTCATTGGCGTACCCGGCTCGCCATCGACGGGCAACGATGATCTGGCTCGTGAGATAGCGGAGAATGGACGCAACTTTGCGATGGAACACTGGAGATGGGAGGACATGCAGAGCTACATGTTCAGAGTCCTGCTCGAGTGAGTGATACTGTTGTGATCCTGTCATCACATGTGGGAAATTGTGGCAGGCGGTTCTCGGCCTTGCCCGGTTCTCTGCCCGACTTTGGGGAACCGATGGGAGATCGCAACAGTTCAGCTAACTCGGCAGGTACACTCGCTTGCTGCAGGATGACCGCGAGGCGTGGGAGTACACCGGATGAGCACGTTAGACATGTCCATACCTTTGACTCCGAGGCGCGTTGACGACATCACAATAATATCCAGTCTTCGGGAAAGACTGACCCACCTAGATCTATCTTACCATTTCATGCATTTGTACATATCTGGCGCTTGTGACGGCGGTAGCCGCAGGGGCGTCGGCCCGTCCCTCATCTCCAGGCTTCCTCAGCGGACCATCGACCAAAGAGTACATGTTCGCCATTCACGAACAAGTCGTGGTAGTCCTCGCCATCATTACATGTACGGTCCTGCCCCCGGAATACTTGGCTGAGCGCAACGTATAGCAGATCTTCCTGCAGCACGAGAAACCGCAGGGATCAGATGGCAGTCTAGTGTCGCCCAGAGAGGCGGTGTAGGGGGCACGTACATCCATAGGCGTTACATATGCTGCTCACACCGAGTCATTCTGCGCGTCGCGAAGAGCTCGCCTCTCTCGTTCCAGCAGAACCCGCTTCCTTTCAGCACCCCATCTGTACCCCGTCATACTCCCATCCGATCCAACGACCCGGTGGCACGGGACGATCAAGGCAAGATCATTCCGGCCACAGGCCTGCGCGACCGCCCGGACGGCTTTGGGTCGACCCACGTCCTCGGCCAGCTGCGCATATGTACGTGTTGATCCGGGCGGAATCGCTGAGATCGCTCTCCAGACTTGTTGCTGGAAAGCGGTTCCGACCTGGCCGGTGGGCAGCTGCGAGATCGACTCCAAGGGGTCCTCGACGTGTGCCGCGAGCCGCTCGGCAAGCCTGACGCTGGAGCTCGAACCGTTTGTGAAGGTGGCCGAAGGAAAGGCGTCCTTCATGGTGGACGTCAGTCGGTCCGGCGACGGGCCCAGCGCGACGAAGCGGACTTGTGAGCCTAGGGTCGCAACGAGAAGGTAGTCTAGCGTTGTTTTAGCGATCGCGTAGTGGAGAGTCATCGGGAGCTTTGAGGGTGTCTTCTTCTCCGGCAGAGTCGACCACATGATGGCAAGGTCGGTGATAGGAGACGAGCAGGACAGTGCATGCAGGGTGAGCAGGGCGAGACGGCTGCGAAGTCGGGTGAGGTATGGTGCATATTGAAAGCAATACCTGATCGACAATGAAAGCAAGGTCGCGGACGCGTCGCGATCTTGCCGCGGCGCACTGGCGGCTTGGCCCGCAGGTGACTGTCTCCCGCCGAGGTCTGTGCGCCAGGTCCGGCCCCTGGCCACCACCAAGGTGCAGGTGCATCCACTCATCGACAAGGGCTCCCAGCTGATGACGCACCTCCGAACATGACGAGGCCGACGGGCTGGGCGGGCTGAGTAACTTCCTGTTATCGGCGCAGCTGTCATTATCAAGCCCGACGGCGATGATGGCGCAATCCAAACATGTGAGACACAAGATCTTGCGCATGTCCTCACATTTCGGTACCCTGGCCGCAGCGCAAGGTCGTGCACATGAAGCTTCGTGGTGGGGATTGGGCATGCTCCAGCACCTTGCGCGCCGCTCCGTCGGAAGCCTAGCAGCACGTCAGTGACAAAGCGATGGCGACATGATCTTGCGCCTCACCTGGGAGGAAGGTATATATGGTGTTCGGATGCGTTCGTGTCGCATTGCCCCGACACTCACGACGCGCGACGCACAGCGCAATGACTTCCAACACAGTGTACTTGATCACCGGCGCGAACAGAGGTGAGTACGAGATGCATAGAGAGGCCTAGAGCAGCCGAGGGATGACTTGCAGGCCTGGGCAGAGGATATGTCCAGACCTTCCTCGCTCGCCCTAATACGACCGTTATCGCTGCTGTACGAGACCCTTCGGGCCAGACCAGTCAGTCGTTGTCCTCTCTACCCACCGGTCAAGGCAGCAGGCTCTTCATCGTCAAGCTGGATGCCGCCGTCCCCGCCGACGCGGCTCAGGCCATTGCGAAGATCGTTGAGCTAGGCATCACCCAGGTCGACGTAGCGATCGCCAATGCTGGTATCACTGGCAATCGCTCCCGAGTCGACTCGGTGGAACTGAGTGAGATCGACCACCTCTTGCAGGTGAATACGTACTCGATCATCCTTCTGTTCCAGGCGCTCCTCAAGCAGCAGCTGTTGCAGCCGGGGTCAAAGTTTGTTCTCACTGGAAGTGCGATAGGAAGCATCGGAGGTATCGATCAGCGCCCATTCGCCGATACCGCCTACGGACTGAGCAAGGCTGCCGTGCACTGGCTGTCGCGGAAGATCCACCAGGAGCACCCCGAGTTGATCGTCTTCAACCTCGACCCTGGGTGAGTTGCCGCTTTGCTTTCGGATCACGGTGATTGATGGGCAGATTCGCGCAGACCGACATGGGCAATGCGGGAGCGAGGTTCTATGGCATGGAGAAGGCGTATACCCCAGTCGAGGAAGCCGTTGCAGGTGGAGTCAAAGCAGTGAGCAATATGGCGCATCCGGCTTGCAGCATGCTGATCTCGCCTGGTAGATTGACGCCGCGACGCGTGAGACCCACGGAGGCAGATACATCACCTGGGACGGATCCGACTTCCCCTGGTAGCTTGCACGTACACGAATGCATTACATATAGACATAGATCTTCTACTGCAGCGTCGTCGTTCTTGCGTTGATTGTCCTTGGGCTGGAGGCACTGTCTCTGAGTACAGCTCGGCTCGAGCAGGTCCGCTCAGATTTCTCGGGCTTTGAAGCCGAGGTACGTGAACGGCGCGCTGGGCGGGCCGCTCCACAGGGTCAATTTCCCCCCCTCGTTACCGATGTCGGGGTTGACACCGTAGAACTGTCCCGCTTCGGATGTCACGAGCTGCGCGATGGTCGTTCCATCGTCTCCGACAGACAGTCTGTTGTCAGCCTCTATGTCCGCATCACAAGGCGGTTCTAGGCAGCAAACCGCACTTGAAGTACTGCCCAGACGCCCCCGCATTGTCGTAGTCGGACTGGCAGTCCGAGACGGTGATGCTGGACCCGTTGAAAGGCTGACTCGCCGTTAGACATTGGATGTCGGCCTGATTGGTGGTATACAGGAGATGCCCGTAGAAATTCTTTGGCGAGTTGCCCCTGCGCATGAGCTAGGTCCGGCTTCCCTTGGCAGTCCCGCTCACAAGCCGTTAAACCCTTTTCTCTCGGGCCCCTCACACACCTCGAAGCCGAACTGCTGGCTGGACCGGCAGTCCCCGCAGTTCTGGATCGTCCCGTCATCGGCCAGGCCGAGGCGGGTCTCGTTGAACCGGTTCGTTTGCGAGTCCGGGTCGAAGACGGTGACATTCGCGTAGAGCTCAATGAAGCCATTGAAACCTGATGGGTCAGTTCACCAGCAAAGTATGATCTAGTCGGAGCCCGTACCGGTGTCGGTGAATGGGCGGACGTATTGCTGGATGACGCAGGAGAGCGAGCCTCCATTGGCAGCTCGAGAACTCGGGGCAGCGAGCGTGAGAGGGAGCAGTGGGAGCAGTGATAGGAGCTGCATGTTGGGTGATTGCTTGTCGAAGTCAGTTGGAGATGACTTGATGGGTGGAGCAGCGTTATCCCGGGTCTAGCTGTTTTGACGGATATATGATGAAAGGAGGGGATACTTAGATTGCTCCGCAAAGTCGACCGCAAGGGGGCCGGCTTCATGCGACACGTTTGAGCAAGACCGGGGGGTTGTGATGACCGTCTTGACCGAAGGCGGTGAAGCCGAAAGGCAGTCAGTCAGCCAACGCCCGACGGCTCTTTGGGTAAGACTAGCTTGAAAAAGCATGTAAAGCATGTCTCGCAATGACGTCGCCCGGTGTTGCTCTCAATGCGCGGCGGCCACGTTCAACCTGGAGCCCCGCCTGTTTCGACATAGGCTCATCAAGGATGCCTCGATCACTCACCATCGCAGGTACGCCGGTAGCCCGAAACGGGCCCCGTTCTTCCCCGTATCGCCGAGGCTGAGCTGATGGTATAAGGGTCGAGTCCACCAGCACAGAACCCCCTTACTCCGGAATGTCTGTCGTGTTGATCACCGTGCGGCGCCTTCACAAGGAGCAAGCTTGAGCTGATCCGCAGGGCGGCAACAGAGGGATTGACCTCGGCTTCGTGCGACAGTTCCTCTCTCGATCCAAGGACAAGTATCCTCTGATTCTCGCGACCTCAAGGAAGAATGCGGGAGAGGGTGATGAGCTGGACAAGCTCGTGGCAGCCTCTGAGGGACGCCTGAAACGCCTACTCCTGGAAGATGTAGCCGACTATGACGCTGTGCTCGCGAGACACCTTGCTCCACCCACGTTTGTTTGAGGCTGATGTGCAGAGACTCTTGGAAGATATCCGCGAGGCGATACCGACAGGAATACACATTCTGTACGTCTGACTCTGAACCTCTCGGACGGCCAACGCTGACAGTAGCATCAACAATGCTGGTCAGCTTTCTTTGCAGACTCCACCAGCACGGTGCACTCAACCTCAGGACGAGCCAACCGACCGATCGAACGGATGCCTTCGCTCCCGGCCGCTCTCGAGCTGCGCGCTCAGCTCTTGACCAACGCGTACGGGCCCGCTTTGATCACCTCCGCCCTGTACTCGGCCGGTCTTCTCCTCGCGCCCCCAGATGCTCCCCCCGCTCGTCCGAACTTTCCAACGACCAACCTCAAGCATTGACCGCGAGACGCTCCTCCACCCTCGCACGAGGCCTTCCCGCTCCCGACATGTGCCCCTCACTACGAGAGAGCCGGGTTGAGCAAGCCCAATGTGCCCATCGTGTTGAATGTGTGGAGCACCATGGGGAGCGTCAAGTGGGCAACCGAGATGTGGGAGGGTGGGTCGCTGCGGGACGATCTGGTCTTCCATCCCACGTACGCGGCGAGCAAGGCAGCCTTGACTGGGATAATGGTGCACCTGGCTCGCGAGATGAGGGTGAGCATCACTACAGGTTTTGTCAGACGGGTGGTAGTGAATTGATGGCAGAACGAGGCCATCATCAACTGTGTCCATCCGTAAGCTCTCGCCGCTGTGCACCGGAGGGGCTAGCATGAGCTGACCTGCAGCGGCTGGGTCCGTACCGAGTATGCCCGGCCGTACGCGCCGCTGTCCGCCGATGAGTCTACCAGCAAGATGTGGACACGCTCCTGGGCCATTCATCCTTGGTCGCTGACAGACAGGATCGACCTTCTCGAGACCTGGAGGTCCACCCGGGACTCGGGCCAGTGGCTCAACGAAGAAGGGCAGAAAATGCCGTTTTAATGGGATGCTGCGCTGCTCGACACGTCGAGACCCATTGTATATATCCGCCTGCAGAGTGAAATGCATGTTTCCCCACCCAATGTTGCCACTCGGTCGAGTGGCAAACCCTTCGCCCCGCGACCCGATCTATTGATCCCACCCGATCGCGAGCGACAATTAGCGTCGCATCTCATCGGCATACGCAGCTGACACTGTCATCCTCATCCTCGCGTGTCCCGCGTTGCCCCGTGCCCTATCAACTGGAATGCAGGGCCCTGACCGCTCATCGGTCCCAGACGTGCGTATGCATGAAGCTTACTTGGTCTGGGCCGAAGCACACAAATACCTGTGCCCAGCCCCGAGAAGCTGCCATCAGATGACGGAAGCTGCTTCTAGCTACTCTAGGCGACAACGTGCCGTACCGCATTGCGTGGGTGGGTGAGTCGCGTGCCACGGCAATTCCGGACTGGGACCTGCCACACAGCGGAGGAGATAGAATGGGAACGACTGGTATGGCAGGAACCGATCGATTGATATGCTCGACATCACCTGCGCAGGACATAACGATCGTCAATTAATCGACGACGGGAGATAAAACCCCCTCCGAGGTACAACCGTACCCCACGAGTCATATCTGCATCATTCGTCCTTTCGAATCGAGCTCGAGTAACGAGCACGCGTACGATCACGAGCACGAGCACGAATCGTACCCGCTCCTTCCCTTCCGCCAGCCATACAGACCCGACGCTGTACCCGAGGGAACTCAGCCAGGCCCCGCACCCATCCCGTCTCCGAGGTGGCTATACACCCTCACGACCAAGCCCGTCAGAGCGTCCCTGGCCCAACAGCGGACTCTGGAACGGAGGCAGCAGGACAAGGGTGACGAGATGGCGTTCCTCGACAATATCAGGCACTGGGACAAGTGCAAGGTGTACCGCTACTGCCTGCTCCTTGCGCTGAGTCTGAGCGGAGATGGATGGTGAGTCCAGCTCCCTGGGGGTGAGTAACTGACTGGCCAGGTCGTACGAAGCGACGGTCATTGCGTCTATCATTCAAATGCCGGCATGGATCCAGCACCTTGGCTACGAGACGATCATCCCCGAGTGAGCTAGGCACCTGTTTAAGACTGACACTGACTCACCGCAGCAACCTGAACCAGTGGATTGGACCCGTTTACTCGCTCGGCCAGCTCTTCGGCGGCCTAGTCGCGGCTTTCTTCCTGGACACGTTTGGCCGGAAAATGACCCTCACGATAGGGGCGATTCTTATGGAGGTGTCTACGGCTCTGCTCGTTTGGAGCCCGAGCTTCGGAGTCGTCATCGCGGCAAGGGTGATCGAAGGAGGCAGCATTGGCTTCCTGTTACTCGGTTACCAGGTGTGTGAAGACGCCATCCACTTGCTCTGCACTGACTGCAGATCTACGCCGTCGAGATCGCCGCGAAGGAGGACCGAGGGTTTGTGTCGAGCTTCACGTTGATGACTGGCAACTTCTTTGGCCTGCTCGCTGTGAGTGCGGCACCTGGGTCGCCGCAGCTCGTCTAACACCAGGCGGGGATCATCTACGGTATATCATATGCAACCGGCAATTCGGGATGGAGGGCCGCGCTGAGCGTCACCTTCATCCCGGCCACGATCCTGCTTGCAGTGCTACCCTGGGTGCCAGAATCCCGTGAGTGGCTTCTGCTGGGGGCTCCACCGCATACCTGACACCAGCGCGATATCTGTTTGAAAAGGGCAAGGAAGAAGAGTCACGTATGGTTCTGGCAAAGCTTCATGGCGGGAAACAAGAGGCTGGCTATTGGGTGCTCACTGACGCTGGAGAGAGGGAATATGAGGCCATGCGAGCTGGCAAGTCGCGGATAATCGGCGGTGGACGCAGGGCTGACGGCCAGCTATCACCTGGGACAAGGAGCACGGACAGGACAAGTGGTCCGCGCTATGGAAGACAAAGGCGGCACGGTATCGGTCCTTCGTGGCGTGTTCATCGCAGTCGTGGTGGGGTGTGTCTTCCCGTTGCCTCGGGTCAATGGGCTGGTAGCTGATATCAGCATGGAACGGCGGATCGATCTTCACGTACTACTACACCCAAGTTTTCACAAACGCCGGAATCACCGACCCCCACACGCAATTTGGCATCGCCGCGATCCAGAACGCATCGTGGTGCGTCGGCGGGGTTGTCGGTGGGTATTTGCTCGATTATTGGGGCAGGCGAACGAGCTATCTCATCGGAACCGGACAGGCGTGTCTGTGTCTCCTCATACAGGGCGGCATCACCCTGGGCATCTTCGACAAGGGCATCGAGAACAAGGCGGCTGGAGCGGGATTCGTCACCGTTTACATCCTCCAATGGTTCCTGTGGATCATGTTCTTCTCCCCCGGTATGTCCAACCTCTCACAGGGGCGTCGAAGCTGACGGGAAGTGGTCAATATGCTACCGGCGGAGATCTACTCTGCCGGGCTCCGGCCTCGAGGCTATGCTATCGCCAACGTGTTCTCAATGGGCGTCGGATTCGCGACTCAGTACTCGGCCCTGCCGATGTATCGAAAGATGCACGGCTGGACCTGGATCTTCTTCGCGGGTTGTATGGCATTCGCGTTCACTGTGATCTTCCTAACGTACCCGGAGACCAAAGGGGTATGTCGATCGACCGTCTAAAAAAGCGCGCAAGCTGACGTGCAGATCACTCTCGAGGAGGTCGAGGCCGTGTTCGGTACAGGTGCAGGCCAACGCGTCAAGGCCGCTCTGGGCAGGGCTGGACCCGTGGACCCGAGAACTCCGTATGCTCTCCGTCATATACCCGATACGATTCGGGCTCTAGGACTGGCAAAGCTGATGACAGTATCCATTTCAAGGCGAGGCACGACATTGAAGAGGCTGACAGCGCGGAAGACGTCGATGGGGATGCACACGACAAGGGCAGGGCGGACACCAAGGCCTCACCGGTCATCGAGACGGTCTCGCTACACTAGTGGATGTCCGGGATAGTCATACACACGCGCGATGCAGGTTTGTCATTCCGCACCCCTCGAACCATGCCAAATCTGACATGTGAACCACCCTCCGCCACGACGATGCGCAAATTACGCTTCTGCTTGGCTGGATCATGGCTTAATGAGTTGTACCCTGACCTGTCTGCCAGTTGCGTTCCCCTACGGCTGCACTTGCTGCTCGTCCACGCAGCGCGGGAGAGGAGTTGTTTCGTGGCTGAATCCATCGGACATGGGATATCACAATTGGAGGCCAGGTTGGGGTGGGCGGGAATTACCGAATTGGATCAAAATCAGTCACGTCTGCTCTGTTGGCTTCTCAGGTCGTTGCACCAAACACGAGAGCACACCTGGGGTGCCCATGCACGCATGCTATCCTCGTCTCATTGACCGTCACTTGTTGCGCAGCACTACGGCATAGCGATCATCCGCGTACTGCATCCGCCGATATCGACACTCTCTGTCTCCTCCAGCATCTCAATCCCATCGCCAGCGAGCAGGTCGGACTGAGACTTTCCAGCTGGATTGTTTATTGCGCCTATATTCTTGCTGACGGCGCTCGTACACGATCAACGACGTCGACTTCTTTTCGACATGATCGCCTAGTCACCATTCACCACGCCCTCTGTACGATGCTTACCATCACCGACGCTCCTTACGCATAGCATATAATCAAGCACCGACCTGTCCTCCACCACCCTATCTAATCGTAAGTTTCGAAAACGGCCGAAGGGTATGCCCGCCAAGGGTGAAAGGACCAACCGGGCTTACGACCAGCCCATATCTCAACACGATGTCATCAGCCCTCAAGACCCCACTATCAGCGCCGTCTACCACACTCGACACCCC